>APFE030354947.1:10919-39490 GCA_000404065.3 Pinus taeda | reverse complement strand
CCACCCCCCTTAAACATGTTTCATCCTCGAAACATAAGAAGAACACAAATAATAAGATCTACTCAAAAGAGTAGTCCATTGGTACCATGCACATGCATCTAGCCATCCCAAAGAAAGGTGAACCCTCGATCTAGATGGTACCTCACTCACTTGAGATCGAAGTTGACCCTGACGGCTCTTCTGTGTTGATGTGTAGTAGGTGGATTGTTGCCCCTCTCTATCTGTCATGTAGGGTTTGTTGTCCTTGTGGCTAATTCGTTGCCATCTTGTTGGCTGTTTTCTTTCAGGGTGATGTGCGTGGTGATTTGCTGAAGTGTCAACCAATGGTGTATCTTCTTTAATTCACCACCTAATGGAGGCTGATTGGTATCTGGTACATGTTGTGGTTCGTGCTGTTGTTTCTTATCTTCCAATATTACTTCAACCATTGAGTCCCCATCTGATGTATCAATACCTATAACATTTTTTGCTTCAACCACCTTAGACATTACCTATTTTTCTGGTACCTGGTTTGATGTTTGTGTTTGATTGTCGACCATCAAAAGCTCATCATCTAATGTGTCAGTGTCATTAGAGCTTTATGATTCTGCCTCCATAGTCTTTGCTTGGGTCTTAATGGAAATATCCTGCAATGTAAGTTTCTTCTTTTTATACCATAGCTTCATGAATTTTTTTGCACATTAATATTGAAAATACCCACAAATTCCATCCAAGGATATCTCAAAAAAACATCCATGTTATCCATATCTGAAGTATAAAAATCACAACGCAACACATACTTATCCATAGAAAACTTCAAATATTTATAAACTTGAACATCCTCATTATCAACCTGTGTGTTTTCAATGTGTTTTACTGGAACTTGCAATTTTTTGGCCAAATTACATTGATGAAATTATGCTTGCGGCTGGGATTTATAGACACAATGATCTTCTCCTTTTGAATACATCCATGAACCTGCAATAAAGAGATACCAACAGAAAATAACCCTTTAGGTTTCTTGCTTTCCTTCTTTCCTGTAAAATTAAAATCTTTGCTAGGTTTTTTGCATGTCTGTCTGAGCTTAGTAAGATGACCCAAAAAATTAGATTCACAGTCAAAGTAGTCGCAAATGGATTTTGTGAACATCTGCCAAGTAATTGTCCTTGCATAGCATTTAGAATGCCCCTGCCACCATTGCCATCTTTCTTGGACCAAGTAAAGGTCTGCCACACGTAGTTTACTTTCATCATCTACGATGTGATTCAGAGTGAAATATTGTTTCATTTGTTCTATCCATATTTCTAGATTAGAGCCATCAAATTTGTACATCTTCATTGAATTCTGATCTAGGCACTGGAATTTCAAATTCGGACTACAGTTGTCCCACCTTCACAAAAATTTCTGAAAAATAGATGATTTTAAATCAGTTATATCTCCCTCATCCATAGTCTAATTCGACCGATTGTTTTTTTGAAATTGGGTATTCTTTCACAAAGAACTTAGACCTAAAATTAGATTCTAAAAATATTTCCCCGGAACATATAAATCTGATCTACAAACTCACCGCCCCGAAAAATGTTTGCAACACAATTGATTTTTAAATCAGTGATATCTACCTCATCCGCACTCCAATTCGGCCGATTTTTATTTTCAAAGTGGGTATTTTTTTGCAAAGAACCCAGATTTGCAATTAGATTTTGCAAATGTTTCCCCAAAACATATAGATCTGATTTCAAAACTCGCCACCTTGAAAAATGTCTACAACACAACTGATTTTTAAATTAGCGATATCTCCTTCATCTAGACTCCGATTCGACCAATATTTTTTTTCAAATTAGGTATTTTTTTGCAAAAAACCCAGATCTGCAATTAGATTCTACAATTTTTTCACCAAAATGTACAGATATTATCTACAAACTTTCCGCCCCAAAAAATTCCTAAAAAAGAAATCGCTTCGCCCAAGAAAGTGCTCTGATACCACTTGTTATAGATTTGACTTGAAGATATATGATAATAGAAATATACCCAAAAAATAATAAGATAGAAATAGATAGAAATGCTTCAGTTTATTAATCAATCCTTAGTTAGGCAGTCACACCAATGCCATAAGTGAAAATTAGGGCTTGACCCCAATCTTGGCCAGTGTGTTATGCTCTTGTAGTTTTGACCCCGTAAGCCTTTTGGACCATTTTCTCCTTGATTAGAAAGATAGTTTTCATTTGGTTTTGTTTGCTTGTTGGCTTATCATCTTTCTGCTTGATTGATTGAGTCGTCGAGTGGCCAACGACACTAGGGCATCTAGTCAGTTTTCCATTCAGCTGTTTGTGAACTCAGTAAGCCGGGTTGTAGGTGTACTTACTCTTTGCATTTTATTTTTTGGTCCTTTTATGACTTTGACCTCCTTTACACAAGTTTGAAAAGTTTTCGTTTGCTTGCCTAAACGTTTCTTTTTTGGCATAGATTACATTTTTGGTCTTGTGATTGGTAAAGTCGGTGTTTCATTAGTCTGAATGAGCTTCTCTTTTCACGTGTTCATTTGCTTGAAGAGCTTATTGTCTCGAGAACTTTTTCCCTGAAAGATTGTATGCGAAAAGTTTGTTTCGTTGTTTCATGAAAAAGTATGAAATTCTAGTTTGTTGCATTATTATGTTACGATAACTTGTATCATTGAAAGACTAGAATTGCATTGGCATTTGAAAAAGGAAGAGATCTTGTTTGCTTTTGAAAGGACTAATAGATAAGTGCTTATCAGGAAATTAGGAATTGGAATGCATTTTTCATTAGTTTATTTTTTGAAAAAGTAAGGTAGTGAAAGATCATTTTGTTTTCAGTTGCTTGATTTTTTGCATTTGGTTGAGTAGTTCTACCCTGTCTAGTGTAGGCACTTCATCAAATTGAAAGGGTCTTGTCTCATTTAGTTGCATTTAAGGTTTTTCAAGTCACATTGCTAAGACCTAAAAACTGAAACATAACTCAAGATCAACTTTAAAATGAATTCAATTAACCTAAGGCACATTTGACATTAATAATCGCATCTGGAAGGTCTAGCCTGCTAGAGACATGTTCTGGTGTCTTTAAACCTAGCAGCTATCATTAGCTTTGTCATTAGACAACACTAGTATGGATTTGTGCTCTTCGTACCATTGAGTATATATCGAGAGACCCCACTAGGCTGCAATCATTTTATCCTTAGGAAGCCAAGTCGGCTGCCTTGCAAATGTGATAAACGAAACACAACATTCGGGAGGATTGCCTACTTGTACTTCTTGGTTCGCCGAGAGGTATTCTACAGTTCATGGTTGCCTAGTAATCATGTTTACCTAGATCATCCAAAGCAGTCATTTGATCTTTTTGACTCATTAAAATCAAAAGATCATTTGAGCACTTGTCCTTTCAAGCTCGTTTCCAATCGAAAGTAATAAAGTCATCTTTGTTTCTTTCTTGACTCTTAAACAATGAAATAGCACCAGTCTTTTATGTTTCTTAATAATTGATTGCCCATGATCCAAAAACACCTTGTTAGTATTTTCTGAGACCAAATTGTAAGTTTCACTTAAAAGAACATTATAAAGCCTTGAAGTTAATTATTTTTTCGACTAAGGACCAAGATGTTGAACTCACAATTGTTTCTAGAATTCAACCCTTGTCATCTCGTCCTTTGCCTACTTTCGATACTAGGTCATCTATTGATCTTGGTTTGGAATCTCTGGACAATCCTGTTCAAACTCCAGAGAACTCGCCCACCACTGATGATCAGCTTGGACTAGTTATCTACCCTCCAAACCCTCTGTTTGACCCTGTTGTGATATCACTGCAGCGTCCTTATAGTCTGTACGATCAGCAAGGTGTTCCTTTGGAACTATCCCCTCGTACTCATTCAACCATTCGTCTCATTTTGTTTTTAGACATGGAACATGAAGGCAATTCTCCAGTTCAAACTCCAGAGAACTCGCCCACCACTGACGATCAGCTTGGACTAGTTATCTACCCTCCAAACCCTCTGTTTGACCCTATTGTGATATCACTGTAGCATCCTTATAGTCCGTACGATTAGCGAGGTGTTCCTTTGGAACTATCCCCTCGTACTCATTCAGCCATTCGTCGTCATTTATTTTTAGACATGGAACATGAAGGCAATGCTCCAGTCACATCTTCGGATGAGTCCGAAGTTTCTACTCCACACACTATTGAGGGGGAAGAATTGCAATTGCAGTTTCCTCCTGAGGGTTTCCCTTTTTTTTATAGTATTCCCACTAGTTTGCCACGTGTATTTGGTGTAGTTAGTTTCAGGTAAACCTAGTGCCTCATCACTTTACCATAATCCTATATGGGCGCTATACGCCAAGCCTATGTCAGGTCCATTCGTTACGAACACAACTTCCCAATAGGTTGTTACTTCAATCCCGGTGCAACCCACCATTCTGAATACCCTTGTATCATTAATCCTAGTTACCCATCAGGCACAACCGGTAATTTCAAAGATTGTCTCTGTTAGTTCCTTTGTCCCGCTAGTCAGTGGCTAGGTGTGCCACTGCATGGGGGGGCAGAACGTAAATGTTTCTATGGTGTCAGGTGCCACTAATGTGAGCGGCTCACAAGCTCACATGCTTGGTATAAACCAACCTCTTTCTGGTATTATTTATAACCCTCTTGATCCTACTAGGTTAAGAAATGTCCAGTACCAACAGGTTCAGAATCTTGTTGGTCCATCTGGATCGAGCAATGTTCAGCATCAACAGCCTTATGGGGCTCAGGTCCAATACCAAAATCCTTACATTCCATATGGTTCTCAAGGAATGGTTAATCAACCTTACACCCTCTAATATGGGCAGTACATCCATCCTAGCTATGGCCAGATTCAGTTCGATAATTTCTGGGGCACTGTTCAAGCACACTTGCAACAACAAGGACAACCTCTACAACAACAAGGGAAACCTTTGTTACCACAAGGAAAACCTTTGTTGCAGCAAGGGCTCTCCACACAATAGTAAGGGTAGATGATCCCGCAGCAAGGTCGACTGCAATAACCACAAGGTTAGCCCTTGCAACACTTGTAGCAAACCGTGTAGCAACAGATGCAATATGCTCTGCACACCTCTCAACTCATGTCCTCATAGGGCCAACCTCTGTAGCCCCAGGGACGCATTTTGCAACTGCAAGGTTAACCCTTGCAACATCAAAACCAACCAGGGTAGCAGCAACTCTTGCATACATATCAGCAAGGTCAACCCTTGAAGGGGCAGGGTCAAGGTCAAGTCTTGCAGCAGCAGGCTCAAACTCCTCTATCCTAGGTCAATAGGTTCATAATCCTGCCAACCAAGGGCATCAGCTATAGAATCCCTATGTCCAAGGGCAACAAGTGTATCAACCTTATGCCCAAGGACTACATGTCCAAAACCCTCTTGTTCAAGGGCAACAGGTTCATTAGCCATATGTTCAAGGACAACAAGTCCCATATCCATATGTCCAAGGTCAACAGGCTCAACAAAATTTTAACTCGTACATTGCTTATTAGAAACCTATGTCTAGATAGTTCCAAGGTATTCAAGGTCAAAATCCTCCCTATGGTGAAGGTAATTCACAATGGGGGCAGCCTCAGATGCCATATGGCTAGAACCCCCCACTGTGGGGCCACAATCCTTACCAGCAGGGATGGGCTCCTCCCTATGGGCTCGCTTATTGACCTCCCATGCCTTTTAACACCTAATTTCCTTTCTTGGCTACACTCAAGTTTCCAGATGTATCTTGCCTTACGAATGATCCGATCCTTCATTTGTCGTACTTGCCTCCAGTGCTGCCCAAGATACCAAATGATTGCCCAAAGTTCGATGGGAAATCTAAAGAATATCCTTAGGCCCATGTGATGACATATCACCTTTGGTGCTCGTTGAACTCATACGGAGATGATTACATTCGTCTCTGTCTTTTCCAACAAACCCTCATGGGTGCTGCAGTGAAGTGGTACATTGAGCTACCTCTAAGTACTTACCATGACTTTAACTCTTTAGCCATGGCTTTCCACACGTATTTTCAGCTATTGGTTTGCTGTGAAACTGGCACTTAATTTCTCACATCGCCTAAGTAAGATACTATGACACACATCTCTGATCATATCCATGAATTGAAACGTAGATGTCGCCTGATAAAATTCGAGATTGTTGATCAGTTACTCACTGAATGGTTTATCAAATCATTCATAGCACCAATTTTTCGCAATATAGCTATGGGTGGATGCATCATTGAAGAGTAGGCCATCGCTCATGCCCAATACTTGGATCTAGTTTACTCTCAATCTAGCACTTTGAATGAGTTATTACCTAATGCTCCGTGGCCATCATCCGATCCCGCAACATCAAAGTCACCAGCTGTTCCTCCCGTCGATGGAGTTATTGGTTCAGTATCCCAAACCCCTACTAAAACGTCTTCTAAATAGAAGTCGATCTCAAATACTGTTCCTAATAGTTCATTTCAGAATCCACCTGTCCCTAGTAAAACCTCAGAGGTCCACATTGTCCAGTCTACCATAGCGGGTAAATCCTTGAAAGAAAATAAGAAAGGAAAAGGCAAAGTTAGAGTTGATACCCCAAAACAGGGTCCTCCCAAATCGTTTGCTGGCGAATCTTTGCAATGGAAACCTAAGTATCCCAGTCTCATTTGTGAGGAATATCACTACACTAAGGATTGTCCCCAATGATCTAAAGTTAGTCACCTACTCAAAGGGACCCACACTATCCTCAAAGAGTCGTTTTTGTCTCAACATACCCAAATGGTAGACCAATCCCAATCTGCTTCCTCTGGATCTCAAGTGTTCATGATGAGTACACTTATTAATGTGTCTACTAGGTTGAAATACTATGAAACCCCTACTTTGGAAGCTGGGAAAGATAAAGAAGCAAGACCTTCTTCTTCTACCCCGAGTTCTATCCCTCTCCATATTGAGCACCCTAACCCTGATTTCGCTATGCGGCCACACTCTCGAGGTGTACTACGGAAATCCTCATATAATCCCAACACCCAAGCTGCTCAGCATTACAATATTGTTAAGGATTTGGCTTAGGCACTGTCATCCATGTCGACTCTCGAGGTACTCCAAAGCTACCCATCATAGTGGAAATATTTGTTGTTAGCTATTGGGGGCATCAATCCCACCAATTCCAATTTGATATGTTTTGATCTAGAGAACCATGTTCTGCGGCTCCCTCATTAGATTTCCTTTCTTATCTAGGTAATCATCAATGAGAAGACCATCCACTGAGTTGTCATCGATGAGGGTGCTTCCACCTACATCATGTCAACCGCGTGTTGGAAGGTTATTGATTCTCATACACTGAACCAATCTCTGAACAGTTTGGAAGCTTTCGATGGGTGCGATTCGCGACCCTTCGGTGTCTTACATAACCTTGCCATCACCCTGGAAGGCAAGACAATGCAAGTCAAAGTAGAAATTGTTGATGCCAATCTCAATTATAATCTTCTACTCAACTGAAGTTGGACTCATGCCATGCATTCCGTGGCTTCCTCTTTATTTCGTGTGATTCGTTTTCCCCATCAATGGAATATTGTCATTGTTGACCAGCTATCCATCTTTGCCTCTTCTTCCTTAGATGGCAATGTTCTATATGTCAAGCACTCTGGTGCTCCCTATGAGAGTTTGGGGGTAGGTTTCTTCAAATATTCTGCCTTAATGGGATTTTTTCTACTCCCACCTCCTCATGTTACCTCTTTCAACATGATCTTGGTCAAATTTGATCCTTGGGTCATTCCTGCACCGGATCTTGTTGATACCTTGGGTGAGGTTATGCCACTTAGTCCTGCTGAAGTCAATTACGTGGAAAATGTTTCAGCTAAGAACTCTGCATCCTCTAATTCTTTTATGTTGAAGACCTCTTTCGATACATACTCTTAATCCTTGTGGCTTGGAACTTTAGAATCACCCAATCCCTTAGCTAAGACCTTCCTTGCTGATGAAGGTATCATGGAAGTCATGTCTCTCGAGGAACCCCCATCGATCGCCACTCGTCATCGCTCCTCATTCTTGCCTCACCCGCTGGTCATGTCTACTACTTTTGAAAGGTCCTCTTCTCCATTTCCACCACCAATTGTTACTCATGAAGTATGGTTGGAAGGAAATCTGGGAAATATTACTCAAACGATGCCGATTGACATCTCTATCAAACCCAGTATCATTGAACATATTCATATTGGGGTATCTTGTTCCCCGGATGAGATCAAGACATATACTCATCTATTTCAGGAATTCCATGATGTGTTTGTGTGGTCCTATGAAGAAATACCCAGCATTGATCCTAACATTGTGGTGCACTAAATACCAACGTATCCGCACGTAAAGCCCGTTCGTCAACAGCTTCGCCCGATGCACCCTAGGAAGGCTTCCGCTATTAAGGGTGAAGTGGAAAAGCTTCTCAAAGCTGGGTTCATCTATCCCATCCCCCTTACAGACTAGGTGTCCAATATTGTCCCAGTGACTAAAAAATAGGGCATGATCCGCGTTTGCATGGATCATCGAGACCTCAATCGTGCCTATCCTAAAGACAACTATTCTACTCCCTTCATTGATCAAATCATTGATGAATGTGCTAGGAGCAAGATCTTTTCCTTTATGGGCAGTTTTTCTAGTTATAACTAGATCAACATCGGATCGGCCAATCAAGAAAATAAAACCTTTATTTGTCCAAGGGGTACGTTCGCATACAAGAAGCTCCCTTTTAGCCTCAAAAATGTTGGAGCCACGTTTCAACGGGAAATGTTCTATGCGTTTCATGACATTCATAGCATTGTCCATCCTTACTTGGATGAGCTTCCCGCTCATTTTTGTAAGTGCTGAGAGCACCCAGACCATCTTCGGAAGATTTTTCTGCGCTGTAGACACTATAACATTCGGTTAAATTGGCACAAATGTGTTTTCTACATAGATTCAGGATGACTCCTCGGCTTCATCGTTTCCGATGATGGTATTCGCTTGGATCCACTAAAAGTCAATGCCATTGTAAATTTACCCCCTCCATCCTCACTACACCAACTCCAGAGCCTGCAAGGAAAGGCCAACTTTCTCCATTATTTTCTACCCAACTATGCCGGGCTAGCCATAAGATTTACTCGGTTGCTCAAACAAGGAACACCCTTTGTATGGGATGAGGTGGCCCAAAAATATTTTGACGATCTCAAGTCCTTCCTCATAAATGCTCCTCTGTTGCATCCGCTGGACTATTATCGAGAACTTCCTTTACCTAGCCACGGCCCATAGCACCATTGCTATGGTTTTGGTTCAAGACGACGACGAAGGAAACAAACATGTAATCTACTACCTTAGTCAAAATATCCTCAACACTAAAACACATTATGCACATGTCCAGAAGTTGGCTTTGACTGTCTTTCAGTGCTTTTGGCATTATATCCTGTTACACACGACTACAGTGACTTTTGAATGAAATCCTATGACCTATATCTTGACTCGTCATTTGCTAGGGGGCAAGTATTCTAAATGGATCGTAATCCTGCAAGAATTCGATTTGGTCTTCACTGCAGCCAAATCTAAGAAGTCACTTGTTTTCACTGAATTGATTTGTTCCCTTCCCTCCAAGGCTCTCTTTACAGGTGCAGATGAATAGCTTCCAGATGAGACCCTTTTCCTAATTAGCACCCTTGATCCATGGTACGGTGATATCATCATGTATCTCCAGACGTCCATGTTTTGGTTTGTGTTAACTAAGGATGATCATCGAAGGATTTGGAATCACTCCCAACCCTACCATATTATTAGCGATACTTTATACAGTGTCAGCATTGATTCAGTTCTTCGTTGATGTCTTATGATCGAGGAAGCTGGAAGAGTTCTCAATGATTGCCACTCTGAGGCATGTGGTGGTCATATGTCTGGTTATGCTACAACTCAAAAAATCATTCCCACTGGTTATTTCTGGCCATCTATCTTCAAGGACTACATTCTTTCTGTTCACAAGTGCCATGAATTCCATGTTTACCAACCCAAGATGCGTGCTCCACCCGCTCACCTACACCCTGTCATTATTGTTGGTCCCTTTGCTGAATGGGGCATCAATTATATGACATGTAACCCTCGTTCAGCCGCGGGGCATGGCTATATCATTGTCGCTTTGGATTCTTTCACTAAATGGGCCGAAGCGATGCCTACATATTCTGCAGAAGATAAGACAGTGACTCAATTCCTTTTTAACCATGTTATTTCCAGGTTTGACGTACCCCAAGCCATTGTCATAGACCATGGCTCCCATTTTAGAGATTACATGATGGCCGAGCTAACATCTACACCAGGCTTGCGCCACAATGGCTCGACGCCATATTCCCCTTAGGCCAACGGCCAAGTTGAAGCCGTGAACAAGGTCTTGGTAAATATGCTTCAACATACTATTGGGATGCACAAGTCAAATTTCGCATCTCATTCTATTTTCAACTTTCTGTGCCTACTGACCCTCATCCAAAGACGCAACTAGTTTCACACCATTCTAGCTAGTCTATGGTCTGGAAGCAACAATACCAATTGAATGTGATATTCCTTCACTCAAGTTAGATGTTGAAATCCTCCCTGAAACATCACCTCAATAGAAACACCTCTTATATTTAGAACGACTGGATGAGACTCGCCATATCACTGCCTTGGTCATCAAAGCATAGAAGAAACGGGTCAAATCCCATTTCGATTAGTCCTTCTCCACTTGCGTGTTCTCTGAGGGTGATTTGGTCCTCCTATACGACCAGGATAATGATAAGTTGGGGGCATGCATGTTCGAACCTATGTGGCATGGGCCCTACATTGTGAAACACATTTTGTAGAAAGGAGCCTATGAGCTTATTGATTATGAAAGAAATCCTCTCGATAAGCCTTGAAATGGGCTTTACCTCAACAAGTACTATGCTTAGGTCATCTTGCATGGTTCTTGTGTACATTAGTGTGTCATTCATTTTTGTACACTGTGGTTTTGTGTGATAGTTTTCAAACAAATTTTATGTTTACTATGCTTTTCTTGCTTTGCAGATGTCCGCGACTCCTCACTTTGGTTTCGCTGATGGTGCTTATCGTAGTACTCAAAACCTGTCTTTTGCGACATGGGCTATCTATGACCCTAATGGTGAGTTGATTGACCTTCAAGGTATCTGTGTAGGTTGCATAACCAACAACATTGTTGAATACAGTGCGGTCATCAAACTGTTTTTAGAAGCCATCACTCTGGGAATCAAAGAAATGGTTGTCAACTTGGATTCACAGTTTGTTGTCCTTCAACTCAACGGGAAATATTCCATTAGAAACCCTCAAATATTGAGAATGTATCTCCGTATTTTTCTATTGGAATGGTGTTTTGATTATATTACACATCATCATATTCCTAGACACATGAATACATTAAAAGATGCATTATCTAATCATGTGTTGGACAGACATTTACAAAAATGATAAAACAAACCATCTGTACCATAGTAGATAGTGAAATACAACACACACACACACACACACACACATATATATATATATGGCGATAATGTTTGATATATCAGAACCCCAAAAAATAATATGTGTGTCAAAATAACATCAGCGGCTCATAGGCCTCATATATCCATGGCATGCAGGCCTCAAAAAATATGTAGGTGCTGGACCTAGGAACTAATCAGCATAATGATCATGATAGCATGATACAACTCCTGCAACATAAGTCAGCGATCGACAGATCCACTCCGAGACTCCCATAGTATGTCTCTTGTACTGACGAGGAATGTCTCCTACCCAAGCATACTCTGGGATACCATGAGTCAACCCCTCAAGATTTCTCGCGATCTCCTCCTCGTGGTCATTCCCTTCCTGCTAAGGGGCGACTGCATCAATGGGGCAGGGGACGTGCCTGGCTATTGGGGACATCCCAACAGGTCACTCTGGTTCAACATCTACATTAAAAAGAAAAACATTATAAGCGCATATATGCCAAAAACAATTAAAACCCTCAAAATTAAAATTTTTTGTTTTTTTACCTTCATCATCGAAGCCCTCTCCATCTAGTAAGGGCATTCCTTGATCTCCTCAGAAATTAGTGCCGATGTATGACCAGTCCTCCATGACGATATTATGTCGTCGTAGCCATGAAAAGAATGCAGGTCGGCATGACATGTGCTGACCCCGAGTGATCCTGGGCATCAAATGACTCCAGCGGCCATCCATAGATTGTGTGGCATAGGATGATTTACGTCAGTTAGCTGATACTAGAACAATGGTACTTGTTCCATGAAGAAGGTCACAAGCATTGATTCGAAGCCAAATTGCTTAAGATTCCCCACCTTAGCTTTGGTCAGCTGGTGCTTTATGTTGATCTTCATGGCCTCTTCCCAGTTGAAGATCATAGGAGTTGCGTAGTCAATAGCATAAAGAAACTTCGACTTGTTAGTCTCATGTTCTACCTGGGACCCCCCCCACTATATTGATAATCAACAAAAGTACTCTCAGTGTCAGATCCCGAACACTAGAAACCTCTATCTTGCCACTCCTCGATTTCAGAGCCTTAGGGCAGTGTTTGGCAAGTAAGGAAGATATGCTTGCCCCAATCGAACGTGAATCATACAAGTTCACTGTTTCCCCTCTATGGGACAGTTCGATGATGAAGTATATATCTGAAGTTTCCAACTCAAGCTCCTGGTCCCCAATGACAAAGATCTCTCGATTATTGTCCCAAAGACTAATCAGGTATTGAAGTAACTCAGGTTGGGCCCGCATTCCTTGCGTAAGAAAGAACTTGAGGAGCCCACAAGCCCTCAAAGCCTCTAGGCATTTTGGGTCATTCATTTCCTGGGTGTCAACATATTCATGTTCTCGTTCTTTCCATCCACCATTTTTAGTGATTCTCTCCTGCAAAAGCCATTAATTTGAGTCAATAATCATCCTTGGCACATAAAATTCAAGTTTAAATGGTCAGTTTTTGAGGAAATAGGGTATTTCCCTATCCACGACGCCAACACGCCTATTTTAAAAACAATTGTGCCGATCAGTGCGGATGGATTTCTTAACCACCCCCGGCTAGCGCGATTTCGTGCGCAGAAATCATGTCGACCGAGGGTGAAAAAGATTTTCAAAAAACTCCTCAAAAAATCTAATAATTGGCTAAAAGAAGAAATAAAGAACATAAAAATGGAGCTCAGGGCTTCGGTTGTTACTTGGAACTAGCAGCTCGTTGATTGACCTCCCAGATCTCTCGCAATCTGCTTTGGAACAATTAGGGAAAAAGTGAGTAAAAAGTCTTCACAACAAAGGTAAAATGGTAAATGGTAAAAATATATTTACTTTTCCCCTTTTTATTCATTTCTTCATGAAAATATCAGGTTTGGTAAATATTTTGACCTATTTTTCCTCAAGGATTCAATAATACACTTTACCTTACTTATGCAGCGACAAGTGATGGATGTTCGACGATGATGATGGGTCACGTTTTAGCTCTTTTCTCGACTTATTAAACTCATATGAAAAGATTGTCGGGTATTTTTCCCTTTTTAACTTGTTAAAGAGAATAAAAATGGGGGGTCCGCTTTCAGTGCTTTTCTGACCCTTTGAAAGCGAAAAGATGGCCGAGCCCTTGTCGTTTCGAACTTGTTAACGGATGTGAAACGTCGTGCACCCAATATAAGTTTACCCCTTTTTCGGGCTGGGAGGCACTATTTACGAAAAAGGTATTCCTTGACTGAAATGATCAAGCAGTTATTTCGAGTATTGTTTTATACCTTTTCAAGCTCGAGCGACACAAACATACGAAAAAGGACCATGTGGAGTTTTCTTTTACGTGTCTTTTTCAAACTCTCTAAACATGAAAAGGATACCAAGTTACACCTTTGTTAGACTCGTTAAACTATTAAATGACATCTGATTTGTCACTATGACGAATGTGAGCTTCTCCTTCCTAGGGCTTGTTAGACTTACTAGGTCGAATTTTTCCAAAGGATGAACTTATAGTACAAGCATATGCTATACCATTCAATCTTGCGATTAAAAAATAATTGGGGTACCTGCCAGAAATGGTGGGGGAAAATTTAGAAATCTATTAGTTGTATCGGCAGCTTGCTCTTGAACATGACACTATTTGCTTCGTGTCAGGTTGGGACATCCTCCTTTGTATTGTCAACCTTCCTGGGTTGGGCCATTCATTTTTGCCTTCCATTTTATCTTTGCCACATCATCATGGCCACCCATATTATGGATCCAAAAGATGCCAAACTTCTAGTTGTGTCACTGATATGTTCAAAAGTTATCCTTCTGCAGTGTAGGTTTTAACCCCATACATAAATTACCTGCATACTAATTCTAAAACACAGAAAATAAACACATAAAACACATACACAGAGATTTTCCCCTTGGATCTCAAAACTGGGAGTACTAGCTTGATTTTTCATTATGTTCCTTTCAATGTTACAATACATATTTATATATGCCGAAGCATCCAATACCATGGACTGAAAATCATCGCGTCCAAAACCATGGACCGAAAACCATAGCGTCCAAAACCATGGACCGAAAACCATTGCATCCAAAACCATGTGCAAAAATCATGCACAAAACCATAGGTAGGTCCAGCGAACCTAAAATAGGGTCCAAAACCAAAATTTTCTGGGGCGCTGCCCCGAACTCCATAGAGTGGGGTTACTTGCACCCCTTAAACCCCCTGTGACTCCCCCCACTATGAAATCGGCAACGAAGGGGGGGCTCCGCCCCCCTTCTAACCCCCTAATTAACTACGTGGGCTAGTCATGGAATTAATATAACACAACCCAACATTCTCCCACTTGTTTTCTTTCCACAGGGGGCCATAAGAGAGCTTAGTCATTTATCCAGCCCTGCAATGCCCATTGTTTCTCTACACCAAGAAAACTTCTAAGAGCTCACATATTTTGTCAAAGCATCTGTAGTATTCTTCAAAGTGTCCACCTTTACCAGCAACACCTTTTTGTCTTCTATCATATCCCTCACAAAGTGATACTAAACATAAATGTGCTTTGTCTTTGAATGATATGTAGGGTTCTTTGCCAATAAAATTGCACTTTGGCTGTCACAGTCTATCTTTATAGCTCCCTGTACTAATCCCATATTTGAACACAATGTCTGCAACCAAACTGCTTCCTTGATTGCATGAGTTGCTGTCATGTATTTTGCCTTTGTAGTTGATAGTGCCACTATAGATTGTTTCTTACTCATCCAACTGGTTGCACCTCCAAATAGGTTAAACACATACCCACTTGTAGACCTTCTCTGATCTAGATCTCTATTCCAGTTTACATCAAAAAAGACATGAATATCGAACACTTCGTCCAATACTGGTCTTCCTTGGTAGCACAAACCATAATCACTAGTGCCACGCAAATACCTAAAAACCCGCTTCACTATTGTCCAGTGCTCCTTCCCTAGTTTTGAAATAAACTTGCTCAATACTCCCACTGCATGTGCATGTTTGGTCTAGTACAGACCATCGCATACATCAGGCTACTGACTACACTTGCATATGGAACACGGGACATGTCCTTTTCCTCTCTTGTGTCATGGGACACTGTTCAACAAATAACTTTACACCTACAGGAATAGGAACCTTCACCGGTTTACCATCCTGCATATTAAACCTCTGCAATATTGTCTCGACATACTTCTTTGGTTTAACTAGAGCTTCCTCTTTGTCTGATCTCTTTTAATTTCCATGCCCAAAATATAGTTTGCAACACCAAGATCTTTCATGTCGAATTTGGAGGACAAAATCCAATCCTAGATAATTTCTTTGTCATTTCCAACCAGAAACATATCATCCACATATAAGACCAAATAAATAAAATGGTCACCAATTAATTTTAAATACACACAGTGATCTGCTTTGCTTCTGGTGAAGCCAAGTCCCTGTATAAATGTATCAAATTTCTAATACCACATCCTTGGTGATTGTTTTAACCCATATAGAGACTTATTTAACTTGCATACCAGTTCTTTCTTACCCTTCACCGCAAAGCCTTCAGGTTGCTTCATGTAGATCTCCTCTTCGAGATCCCCATGAAGAAAAGTTGTCTTCACATCCATTTGTTCTACCTCAAAATCAAAAGCAATAACAACAAATAAAAGTAATATAATAGAAGTTACCTTGGCAACAGGAGAAAAAATATCACCAAAATCAATTCCCGACACCTGGGAATAACCTTTTTCTACCAATCAAGCTTTGTATTTATCCACCTTTCCTTCTGTATTTTCTTCTTCTTGAGCACCCATTTGCTGCCAATGGGTTTCCTTCCAGCCGGAAACTCCACCAGATACCAAGCCTCATTTTTGTGCAAAGATGCCATTTCATCAACCATGGTCTCTTTCCATAGTTTTCCATCCTCTGAATCTACTGCTTCCTTTATAGTTCTGGGATCATCATCAATAATAGATAAAGAAAAATTTGAACAAAAAGCAAATGGAGTATACCTTTCTAGCTGCCTTCTTTCTCGAATTGATCTTCTCACACCCGGAGTTTGTGGCTCTTCATCTTCTGATTCCTCCTCTGCTGTAGAGTTTGATTCTTCCTCCTTTAGCTCAAACTCTATCATCTCAGGTTCCTTTGGTTGGAATTCATGTTTAATAACATCTTTCACCTCTCTAAACTCCACATCTCGGCTGTACACAACCTTCCTTGTTATTGAGTTCCAAATCTTATAACCCTTTAAACCATCCTTATAGCCAATAAAGATGCACTTTTCAGATTTACTATCCAACTTGGTTCATTTCTCCTTTGGAACATGTACATATGCATCACATCCAAATACCCTCAGATGTGAAAGAGAGGGTTTCCTACCAATCCATACCTCTTGTGGAATCTTACCATCCAACGTTGATGAAGGTGATCTATTGACCAGGTAACATGCTGTCTCCACCACCTCTGCTAAGAATTCCTATCCTAACCCGGCACCAGTGAGCATGCTTCTTGCCATTTCCATCAACGTCTTGTTCATTCTTTCTGCAATTCCATTTTTCTGAGGTGTATATGGAGTAGTCTTCTATCGTGCTATACCACACTTCTTACAGAATTCTTCAAATTCCTTACTACAAAACTCTCCACCATTATTTGTCCTCAGCACCTTTATCTTCTCCTCTGTCTCGTTTTCCACCGGAACCTTAAATTCTTTAAACCTATCAAAGAATTCAGATTCCTTCTTAAGGAAATGTATCCATGTATTCCTTGAGAAGTCATCTATAAATGATACATAGTACATAGACTTACCTAGTGATGGAACCTTCACAGGTCCAAACACGTCACTGTGCCCAAGCTCTAATATTTGTTTTGCCCTCTTACCACCAGAGGGGAAACTCACCCGATTCTGCTTCCCATATACACAATTTTCTCAGAAATCAAAATCCAGAGAGCTATTACTCATACCTTCTACCATACCTTTACCATGAAGTATTCGAGGGCCCTTCTCTCCAATATGTCCAAGCCTTTCATGCCACACCATGGTATTCTCTCCAGAGACCATTAGATTTTTTGCTCCACTTTCAAGTACCACAGAACTGTTGCACCCATCAACAACAGTGCTACCTTGCAGTTTGTACAGAGTTCCAATCTGAACTCCCTGCACCAATACCAGTTCTCCCCGAACCATCTTGCAGGTATCTTTCTCAAACACTGTTTTTGCACCGCATCATCCAACTTGCTTACAGAAATCAGATTTCTGGCCAATGTAGGAATATGTAGAACACCCGGAAGTGTTCTAATCTTTCCACCTTGCAAATTCAACTTTACTTTTCCATGACCAATGATTCTAGCGTTCCTATCATCCCCTAAGAAGACATCACCACCATTGTATTTCTCATACTCGCAGAACCACTCTCTATGGGGAGTGAAGTGAAAGGATGCACCTGAGTCAATCAACCATAACTCATGATCTACATGTGTACTTGAAGAAGCCAAATACACATCCCCACCTTCATCTAACGTGGTTTTCGCCTCTACAGAAGGAGCATCATCAAATCCCTTTCCTTTGTCAGGAGCTTTAGCTTTACAGTCCCTTTTGCAGTGCCCTTCCTTTCTGCATTTCCAGCACACTACCTTTACAGGTTTTCCTAGAGATTTAGATCTCCCTCTAGATTTAGATCTCCCACTCAATGACTTATTTTTGTTTCTGTTCTGGGACCGTCCTTGTATAGACAAGGCATCACCATTCTGGCTCTCCATATTTTTCCGTCTCATCTCCTTTATTAGCAAGGATGAGACTATTTCATCAAACTGCAAGGTAGTTGCATTGCTACCTATTGCAATAACCAAACTATCCCATGAATCTGGTAGAGAACACAACAAACCAATGCACTTATCTTCATCTAAAGTTTTCATATCAATATATGATAACTGACTTACTAGTGTTAAACGCATTCAGATGCTCTATCACCGAGTCTCAATCTTTCATCCTCAGATTATACAGCTTTTTCCATAGGAACAGTTTATTCACTAGAGACTTAGATTGGTACAAAGTCCCTAACTTGTCTGACAAAGCCTTTGTCGTAGCTTCCCCTGATATATTCAACAATACTAAACCTAAGACACATAATTGTATTGTGTTCTTTGCCTTCTGATCCAACTTCTTCCATTCTTCATCAGACACTCCCTTCAGTTTAGTACCTAGATCTATCGCGATCCACTAATCTTTATCCACCAACAGATCCTCCATCTTGAGTTTCCACAACTCAAAAATCTGACCATTAAATTTCTTGATCTCTATCTTTCCACTACTCGCCATATTCTTTCACCACCAGAATCGATCCTACAGATCTCCCACTAAACGGGGTCTACCATAGGCCTGAGCGAAACTCGTCAACAACAAAGGCGTCCCCTTGAAGCCAAAACAACTCTGATACCAAATGTAGGTTTTAACCCCGTACAAAAATTATCTGCATACGAATTCTAAAACACATAAAATAAACAATGTGAGAGAATAACACATAAAACACATATACACAAAGATTTTCCACTGGATCCCAAAACCTGGACTACCAACTTGATTTTTTATTATGTTCCTTTCAATGTTACAATACATATTTATACATGCTAAAGCATCCAATACCATGGATCGAAAACCATTGCATCCAAAACCATGGACAAAAAACCATCACGTCCTAAACCATGGACCGAAAACCATCACGTCCAAAACCATGTGCGAAAATCATGCACAAAACCATAGATAGGTCCACCCAACCTAACATAGGGTCCAAAAACAAAATTTTCTGGGGTGCTGCCCCAAACTCCATAGAGTGGGGTTACCTGCACCCCTCAAACCCCTTGTGACTCCCCCTGCTATGCAATTAGCGCAACGAATGGGGGGCTCCACCCCCCTTCAAACCCTTTAGTTAAGTACGTGGGCTAGTCATGGAAAGAATATAACACAACCCAACATGCAGTTACACTTACCTCTGATTCTCTGTATCATCCAAAATCATTTTTCATCCTCTCATCTTGCATCGATGATGTGGGATTTATTATGGCCCTCCTTTGACACAGTCGCTTTCCATTGAATTCAACTCATTATCCGAGAAGTTGACTGAGAGACTCCCTTCCAGTACCTTAGAGCTTGCATGCCCTAATGGCAATTTCTTCGCACTTGATGACGAGTTCACATCATTGGCTTTCGATCGAGTGATTTCACGGGTGTTTGACTTCAGTTCCTCTATTCACATTTCGTGAATTATGCTGATAGTACCTTGAGGACCATTATCATTATTGGTGGTTTTCTCTCACGCTTGTTAACATTTTACATCATTGATCGGTAATCAAGCGACTTTATAGCATGTTTGATGTCAACACATCTATTCACATGTTAGAATCTATACTTTGATCGGGTCATGTTGGAGCACAAGACCCTGGACTCAGATCACACAAGTCCAAGTTGCGAAATGGTGTGACATGGTTATGATGATATGCATGTCTCTTTCAGATGGTTGGCTACAACCAGACCATGAGCTATCATATGTGATCCTTCTCATTATTGGATGGCTGCAACCATACAGTGGTTTCATAATGATCCTCTTTGATGGATGGTTGCACCTATACCTGGATCCATTTACATGATCATTCTCTGGATGGCTGCGTCCATGTTGTGATTCATGTATCATTTGACAGAGATATCAGTTTATGTATATGTGTCTATACTTGCTTGCAGGTTTTCTGATGGCAGACCAATTCCTCACACTAATTTATAAAGCATTTCATCCCTCACTCCAACTCGGCCTTCACGCTTTAGGGGGCATTTGTTACGCAACATTTTTTCACTGTCCATGTAATCCCCATTCCTTGATCCTAGAGGATCTCTACAGTGAACCCTGCATGCTTTTCCTTCATGAAGAAACTCCCACCATGTCCCTCTTCATGAGCAGATCAATTCCCTTTCGCACCATTTCCCCTGAAACTTCTGTTTTGCCCAGTTTACAGGACTGGTGCTAATGACGTTTGTCTTGCCCGCGTCGATGTGCAATGATTAGCACTATCCGTTGCACCGATCGATGCAACTAAGCTGTGTTCTAGTCGCGCCGGTCTTATTTTGAATTTTTTTTTAATTTGGAGCTCAAGCTTCCACCTCTAGAAGCTTCGTAACGGAAGTCTGGTAAATGGTTTAGCCACATGGGGTCGAGAATGTCAGTTTGGGCTCCTTTCCCCTATAATGATGGAACTACCTCAAAGGATAAGTCCTTTTCCCATGAGAGGAGGATCCATCTCCCATCCATTTTTCCTATATATACCTCCCTTCTTCCCAAGCACAAGCTAGTGTTGATACTGGTGTGCTTATGCTATTTTGGTTTGGAGTAGATAGCAAGCTATTACTATTTGTAACTATTTAGTTGTGTGAGGGAAAAGTGTGATTTGGTTTTGAGTGAAGCCCAAAGGGAAGAGCCTTAAAACTATTGTTGCTTGAGGCCATCATGGAATTCTAGCAGAAATGTGTGGGAACCTAGTCTTGTCAGAGGAGTACTGCAATGTCAAGACAAATGGTTGTAATATCTCTTTGATATTAATATATGCAACTATCAGTTGATTTCATACATGTTTTTTTATATTATACATTCATGGCTTAATGTTTCTTGACTTGTTAAGTAGGTTGAATTGCAATTTATCTATTGTCACATTTGTTGTTTTTTGTTGTTTACTTGTTTCAGGGGCTTGAAGAAGGGAGTGAGAGATAGTTGGAGTGAGTAAGCAAGGACATTATCAAATAGGACAAGAGGACTAAGAGATATGACCTCTTATTTGGTTATAACCGAAGGAAATCTTCCATAGAATGTATCTGTTGTGGCTAGACCCATCATCAGGCTAGAGAAATTCGTTTGTGTCCGCACTTATAATTTTACTTCACCACATGGCTACTACAACTGCAAACGATATATACAATTTGGATGAGGTTGTTAAAGGTTATTTATTGGAAAAATAAGATGAGAGTTGGCTTTTTCATAGACATATGGGCATATAAAATTTGATAACATTGTTAGAATCAACAAAAAGGAACCCTTGAAAGAAATTACGATGATTTCAAAACCAACCAGTGCATATGTGAACACTGCATGCATGGAAAACAAACAAGAGTTGAATTCAATATGAAAAAACACTCCACATCAAAACCATTGGAATTAATACATATTGATATATGTGGACCAATGAAGACTAAAGGACTGGATGGTGAACTATATTTTATATTAATAATTGATGATTATACCAGGATGACAACAATTTACTTTTTGAAGAAAAAGTTCAAGGAATTTGAATGTTTCAAAATCTTCAAGGAAATGGTAGAAAATGAAATAGATTTGATGATCAAATGTTTGCGATAGATAATGGTGGAGAATTTACATCCAAAGAATTTCAACATTTAGGTGAAGAACATGGAATAAAAAGGCAGTTATCAACAACGAGGACACCACAAAAAAATGAGTTGTTGAAAGGAAGAATACAACTGTACAAGAAATGGCCAAAACAATATTGAATGATCCAAAATTGGATGACAAATTTAGGGTTCAGGTAGTTGATATGATAGTATATATTTTGAACAAATGCTTGTTTAGAAGCAATTTTGATATGACTCCATACGAACTATGGAGAGGAAGGCCAAAAAATGTCAAACATTTTAGGGTATTTGGAAGAAAATGCCACATAAAAAGGGAAGATAAAAAAATTAGGAAAATTTGAATCTTGAATAGATGAAGGCATCTTTGTTGCCTATTTGCGCAAAAGGGAAACTTATAGATGTTACAATCAGCCACTTAACTGAATAGTTGAAAGAATCAATGTAACATTTAATGAATATTGTGACCAAAATATTGAACAAGAAATCTCTTCTTCAAGCAAATCAAAGATACAAGAGAGAAAACTAGAAAGGGTCAAAGAATAAGTCCCAGAAAAAGCACAATCAAATGAAGAAACAACTACCAAAAATGGAGAAACAAGAGAAGAACAACAAGCACCCTCGAAGACTCCTAAATAATGGTACTAAGAGAATAATACTTCAAATCAAATCATAGGGGATCTTAATGAAGGCACATGAACTAGAAGAAATTGACAACTTCATGCACTACAACAAGACCATCATGCTTTCTTAGCCACATTTGAGCCAAATGATTTTGAAGAAGCTAGTCAAGATGAACATTGGGTAGCTGCTATGAAAGAAGAGTTGGATAAAATTGAGAATAATGATAATTGGGAATTGATTCCATGACCGAAGGATGAAAATGTCATTAGCACAAAATTGGTTTTTAGAAACAAGCTGAATGAGGAAGGACATGTTACGAGGAATAAAGCAAGGTTGGTTTGCAAAGGATATGCATAGACTGAAGGAATTGATTTTGAAGAAACAATTTCTCCTGTTGCTAGAATGGAATCTATCAAGATGTTCTTAGCTTATGCATGTTCAAGGAAGATCAAATTATATCAAATGAAAGTGAAATCAACCCTCTTGAATGGAGAATTAGAAGTGGTATACATAGAACAACCCGAAGGATTTTTGCTAATAGATAAAAGGGACTATGTTTTCAAATTAAGGAAGGTATTGTATGGTCTCAAAAAAACTCCTAGGGATTGGTATGCCTATCTTGAAAGGTACTTGCAAAAACAAGGATTTAAGAGAGAAAGTGTTGATAGCAACTTGCTTGTAAGGGTTGAACACGATAGCCTAACAATTATGGAAGTATATGTGGATGGTATAATCTTTGGAAGTGATGATGATAGGCTAAGAAAGAAGTTTGAAAAAAATATGCTGAGTGAGTTAGAGATGTCATTATGTCAGGCGGAAAGAGTCAATTTTGCGGACAAAACCAACCTCCCTAGAAGCTTAAGGATTTCTAGTGAAAACAAGACAATTAAGAACAATCCTTCTCTAAATATGCATTTACCATATAAGAAGTCAAGTGTTTAGATCCTACCTATAGTCCAACGCTGTTGTAGTAGTCTAGCCTCGTCGATCCGGATGAGCTCCTCCTTTTCTCCAAAACCTGCATTCACTAACAATCAAACGATTAAATAGCACCTGAATATCTCATAAAATAAAACATATTTAACATACAAACCAAGGAGTATATGAAACAACTCATAAATAACAAATTGTTGAGAAGAATGGACTTATTTGTATTAATAGGAAACAAAAGAAACCATTACAACCTGAGCCTTGGTGTTGTGCAGGTTCCTCCCAGGGTCCAGCAAGAGTTCTCCTTTACTTTGATAAGCTCACCCACTTCCAAATGAAACAAGAAAGGATGTGAATCTCTCCTCACAAGCTTCTACAAGGAAGTCCTAATTCCATCAGCATCTACCCTTTGGAATATTCAGCTTTCAACCTCCCCTCTTCTGGCCCAATGCCTGTATTTATAATGCTCTAGAGGAAGTTAATCAGGTCCACCATCAATGGGATAAGCCCCTCATTGGATGGGTTAGCTCCCCTCTTGATGGGATAAGTTCCTCTTTCATAGGGATACATGAACAATCTGGAGGCGCTCAATACACGTCGAACAAGCTTCTAGAATGCTAGAAATGACCACAAGTAACTTTTTTAAGATGAAACTCACACCTTTTGACCTTTACAGGAGTATGCACCCACCCCTTTACATACATAGCGTACAAGTACGCAGGTATTATGAACTTGGGTTGCGTACACACAGGTAAGGTTGAGAGAAACTGTGTACCCAGAGATAAATAGATTTTAAAAGACTTTCTCTCTTTCTTGAAGTTTGACATGGAGAGCAGAGGTATGAGACTTTCCAAGGAGGATAGTATGACAATTGATGGAGCCATACTAACTGCAAATAGTCATGGTGATAAATTTTAGTGTAACAAATTGCCCCCTAAAGTGCGAAGCCTGTAGTAGATTAGGGTTTTATATCATCCAGGAAGGGTGAAGTACTTTATCATTTCAAGGATTATCTTGTGGAGAGCCCAGTCAGAACCTGCAATTTTCAACACAAAATACATGTATAAGATTATATCATCGCTGAGGTAGGCATTCCCATATTCAGATCAAAAAACTTTAACTAACATACTAACTACTCCTCTGATACAAGAATGATTTCGCAGTACATCATAATCATAGACTCATGTAGACACAGTATGGACGTAGCCATCTGTTTATAATTGGTCTACTATATAATGAATAAAAAACTCCTCACAGCCTGGATGGTGGAAACTAGATCCAGGGTCTTCATTTCTACTTCCCGAAATGGTACGATTCTAGCCATGCGAATAAATGAGTCAATGTCGAACATGGTAAAAACCACTTGATTACCAGTCGATGATGTAAACTGTTAACAAGTGTGAGAGAGACCACCAGTGATGTCAATGGTTCTCAAAGTACCTAGTACAATCCATGAGATGTGAATGAATGAGTCGATGTCGAACATTTCACGGAGTCCTTTGATCGAAAGCCAATGATGTAAACTAACGTCAAAGGTGATAAACCTGCCATTGATGCATGCAAACTTCAAGGTACTGACAATTTCTAAGTCATATCCCTAGATAATGTTCTGATGTCGATAGAAAGCGACCCGTCGCAGGCAAGCCCACAACACGAAATCATAGTTCAAGTTGAAGAAATGTTGCTGTAAGGACTGACTCAAGGGTTATCAAAATGGATGATAGGTATTTTACAGTTGAATGTTTTGTTTGTAGACCTCTTGAACACATAATGACACAACAGATGGCTTGGTGATGAATGACTCAAAGTTAATACCCAGAACACGGCTGAAGAATTTCAATGTGGTTTGATCAACTGTGAGGCAAAGGATTTCCCAACCCAGGTGAATGAAAAGTGTCGCGTTCAAGAGTGGTAATAAGGTTTCTTCTAAGACAAAGGATAACAAATAGGCTCATTCTTCTCTCTTTTCCCCCACCATTTTTGGCAAGTACCTATTTATTTTTTACAAGCTTGAGGAGGATAACATATGCTTGATTATAAGCTCATCCTTCAGATGAGTCCAACTTAGTTTTGATTCGAACCCTAAGAAGGAGTGGTCCGTTCCTGTTTGCAATTGAACAAGTCCTTTACTGTGAAATTTTAATGAGTCCAGTATAGCAGAAACTCGGCGTTTTTCAATTTTAGAGAGTCTGAAAAACTTAAGAAGACTCTAGATTGTACTTTTTCGTAAATTTGTGTCTCCCAAGCCCGAAAAAGTTTAAAATAATACCTGGGAGAACTGCTTGATCTTGCGACCAAGGAGTACTTTCATGATTAGTGTCTTTGACCTGAAAAGTAAAAAGCGATCAAGGACACGTCGTTTTATTTCCAGTATCGAATTTGAAACGACAAAAACCCAGCAACCTTTTCCTGTTTTTACGGTCAGAAAAGGACTATAAGGGACCATCTTTTAATTCCATTTTAATGAGTGTAAAAGAGACACTCAGTAATATTTTCATATTTTAGGAGTCAGAAAAGGGCTTAAAAGATGACTCTGATGTTTTGGTTTGTGAAAAATGACAATTTTCCCTGAAAATCCTTTTGTCCTGCACAAAAACAACACATTACTTCATACCTGTTTAAGATAGGCAAAAATACATTGAAAAATATACTTCCATGGTGAAAAATAAACAAACTTAGCATTTATTTATCCAAAAAACCTATAAAAAGACTTTTTACCATGTCATTTTTGCCATTTTACTGTTGAGGGAGAGAAAAGGGCTTTTGGCAAGAAACTTCCCGTGGACTTTGCGGAGAATCCAACCGTCAGAATCGAGCGCCGTCTCTTTCAGGTATTTCACAACATCCTCCTCTTTGTTTTTATCCGTTTAGAATTTCATTTTAAGCCCTAGTTTGATCTTTTGGGGGCTTTGGGGTTTTAAGATCCGCTTTTAAGGGTACGCAGGTACCCCATGGGTAACCTGCATACCCCGACATTTTCGTTAATGGGAAAATGGCAGGAGTATGCAGCCTACCTTCAGAACAGCTGCGTACCCACGCTCTGATTTCTGAAAGCGGGGTGCGTACTCCGCACAAAGTAATTTTAAAACCCCAAATCTCAAAACTAAACCATTAATTTTTGATTTAATGAATTCTAATGAATGTTTTCTGGTGTGTAGATTTCCCACCATGCTTGATTGGCGCGAAATAGAACACGAAGATGTCGATTTGGCCGCAATAAATCATCAACCTTCCATTGATGCTTTGAAGGCATGCGGTCTTTACAAATACTGGGCCATACCTGGCATGAGGGCCCAGGTGTGATTCTTAGAGTGGCTGGTTGAAAGGTGGAACGTTAAGGATCAATGCTTTTACATCGGAGGGCACCAGCTCGAGATAGAGCCCTCAGAAATATATTTTCTCATTGGTTTTCCTAATAGGGGCGAGCACCTGTCTCCGTTCGGGACTAGGCCGGGTGGCCAATCCCTTGCTAGTCTTCGGGTAGAGTGGTGAAATAATCAAAACCAGGAGAAGGGGATAGAAATCAAATACATATCCCGACCTGAACTTATGGTAATTGCCTTTACAGTTACCAGACTGTGCGGCGCAGCTGCTTTGCACATTGCCACCGGGTCCCAAATGCGGATGGCGATTGATTGCTTCCGAGGCACCATTTTCAACTGGTGCGATGCTGTGCTGGCCAATATGAAGGGCCAACTGACTAGGGAAAAGAATGGGAAAACAAAGACCTTTGGGTATGGGCCTTTAGTTGTGAGCTTTGCCCTAGAGAGAGTTCTGATGCTGATCCCGCAGCATCTCACAGTTGAGGTTGGGCCTCCTTGGGAGCCAAAGTTAATGCGATGGGTTGTGGTGATGGCCCGGCATCCTGATGAGGGAGCGGGAGTTGTCCGATTTCCTGCGGGTTACTTTCACTGGTTGGAGGACCAGGTCTTTACGATCCAGGATTTTCCTTATGCCGGAGTGGATTTTCATGGAGATCCGGACATGGTTCTTCCACAGGGAGAACAATGGGACGATAGAGGTACTTAATTTTTCACAAGTTTTTAAAATTATCTATATTTTTTGTTTTTAAATATCGTCTCAAAACTGACAGTAAAAATTTTCAAAATGCAGATGTAGGTCCACGGCGTCCAGCCAATCTCCGGCCTTTCGAGAGGAGACAACCAGTTGCACCGGTACCGGTTCCACAGGATGCAGCTGCAGAGACCTTAGCTGAGTTGGAGCAGGATCTAGAGCGTCTGACGGCAGATATACCTGAGACTACTATAGATGATATTCCTATAAGACTTCAGCGCTATGTAGTCGCAGTCCCAGGACCTTTTAGGAGGTTCTTATGTAGGGTAGCCCGTGCAATGGTGTCATATAGGGAGCACCACTAGTGATTGGATGGTCACTTTTGTAGACACATGTGACATTTTGGTTTTTTGTACTTATCATTTTTGCCGATCATAAGGTGTTTTTCAACCTATGATCGAAGACGATGTATATTTTTTGAAACACTTCTATCTATATATATCATTATTTATTAGCTTATCTTGTTAAACATGTGTGATGAAATGTTTTTAAATTTACATGTATGATTATCGCAAATGTCTGTCTAACATTCGAGAAGCAATTGCATCTGTTAATGTATTTAAAAACCTTGGAATATGCTGATATTCAATGTAATCAAACTCACGTTCCAAGAGACGCACTCTCAAAAATAATCTTAATAACACAGGATTTCTAATGGCATATATTCTATTAAGCTGTAATACAACGATTTCAGAATCTAACCTCACTATCAAACGTCGAATCCCAAATGAAATAGATTCAGACAATAACTCAATCACTGCACTATATTCTGCAATGTTGTTTGTTGTTTGACCGAGGCTCACCCCATGCATAGAAACTAACTCGTCAGAGGGCGAATAGATAACCCAAGCTGTAGAAGAGATATTCCGTGTACTACGACAAGAACCATCAGCAAATCCAACGTATGTTTGGAGAGGCATCGACATCTGTAATATCAAGAGAAAAACCAAGATAAGCCAGAATAACGACGAAAACACACTTTCTAAGCTAAGGACACTGTCTAAACTAACAAACACACCAGCTAGAAAGAAAACCTAACCTAACTAAAAATTCTACATACCCATCATTTAAGCATAATACCTCTTTAGGTAAAGTCCATTTCTGGG
>APFE030354944.1:0-11111 GCA_000404065.3 Pinus taeda | reverse complement strand
GTATATATATATATATATGTCGAAGCATCCATAAACCCCAATACATTAACCCTGGACTAGAACATAATCATATTTCCCTTGACCATATCTACAAGATACCATGGGAAAAAAACCATCATGCCCAAAACCATGTGAAAAATCCAAGCACAGACCACATGTAGGTCTGCCCATCTAATATGACATGCAAAATGAGGGGCTATCTCCACCCTCAAACATCCTGACAGGGGGAGCTTTTGTCCTAGCTGCATTGAAGGGGGCACCAGCCTCCCCCTCAACTCGCACGGGAGGCTACTTGTGGAAATAATATAACACACCCAAAATTCTCCCACTTGTTGTTTTCTTTTCCACATAGGGGGTCACATGAGAGCTTATTCATTTGTCCAACATTGAAACACCCATTGTTTCTCTACATCAATAAAACTTCTCAATGCTCACAGACCTCTTTAATGCATCTTTAATATTCTTCAAAGTGTCCACCTTTACGAGGAACATATTTTTTTCCTCAACCATATCCCTCAAAAAGTGATACTGAACATCGATTTTCTTTGTCTTTTAATGATAAGTGGGGTTCTTTGCCAATAAAATTTCACTTTGGATGTCACAGTCTACCCTTATAGCTCCCTGTACTAACTCCATACTTGAACACAATCTCTAGAACCAAACTTCTTCCTTTCTTGCATGAGTGGCTTCCATGTATTCGTCCTAAGTAGTTGAAAGTGCCACTATAAACTCTCTCTTACTCATGTAACTGATTGCACCTCCAAATAGGTTAAACACATACCCACTTGTAGATGTTCTCAGATCCAAATATTTAGCCCAATTTTCATCAACAAAGACATGAATTTCCTCATATTTGTCCAATCTTGGTCTACCTTGGTAGCAAAAGCCATAATCACTAGTTCCACGCAAATACCTGAAAACCTACTTCACTATTGTCCAATGCTTCTTCCCTGGTTTCAACATATGCCTTCTCAATACTCCCACTGCATGTACAATGTATGCTCTAGTACAAAACATTGCATGCATCAGGCTATCGACTGCACTTGCATATGGAACATGAGACATGTCCTCTTCCACTTCTTGTGTCTTGGGACACTTTTCACAAGATAAAATTACACCTACATGAATAGGAACCTTCACCGGTTTACTATCCTGCATATTAAACTTCTAAAGTATTGTCTCAAAATACTTCCTCTGGTTTAACTAGAGCTTCCTCTTTTCTTTATCTTGTTTAATTTATATGCCCAAAATATAGTTTCCAAAACTAGGATCCTTCATTTCAAGTTTGGAGGACAATTGGATCTTCAAACCCTCGATAATTTATTTGTCATTTCGAATCAACAACATCATCCACATACAAGACTAGATAAATAGAACGATCACCAATAAATTTAAAATACGCACAGTGATTCTCTTTGCTTCTGGTGAAGCCAATTCCCCATATAAATGTATGAAATTTCTAATATTACATCCTTGTTGACTGTTTTAATCCATACAAATACTTTGTTAACTTGCATACCAATTCTTTCTTACCCTTCACTAGAAAGCATTCAAGTTTATTCATGTAGATATTTTCTTCTAGATCCTCGTGAAGAAATGTTGTCTTCACATCCATCTATTCTACCTCAAAATCAAAAGTAGTAGCAATAGATAAAATTAATCTAATAGAAGCTACCTTGGCAACAAGAGAAAAAATTATCACCAAAATCAATTCTGGGCACCTTCGAATAAAATTTTTCTACCAATTGAGCTTTGTATTTCTCCAAATTGCCTTCTGTATTCATCTTCTTCTTAAAACCCCATTTTTTTCCAATGGTTTTCCTTCCAACCAACAACTCCACTAGATCCCAAGCCTTATTTTTGTGCAAAGATGCCATTTCATCAACCATGGTCTCTTTCTAGAGTTTATAATACTCGGAATCTACTACTCCCCTAAACATTTTGGGATCATCATCAGTAATATGTAAAGAAAAAATTGAACAGAAATTAGATGGACTATACCTTTTTGGCCTCCTTCTTTGTTGAACTGATCTTCTCATAGCTAGAGTTTGTGGCCCTTCATCTTATGATTCCTCTTCTACTGTAGAGTCTGATTCTTCCTCCTTTAGCTCAAACTCTATCTTCTCGATTTACTTTAGTAGGAATTAATGTTTAATAACATCTTTCACCTCTATAAACACCATGTCATGGTTTTACACAACCTTCCTTGCTTTTGGGTTCCAAATCTTATAACCTTTCAAACCATCCTTATACCCAATAGAGATGCACCTTTGAGATTTACTATCCAAATTGGTTATTTTCTCCTTTTGAACATGTACATATGCATCATAGCCAAATATCCTCATATGTGAAAGAGAGGATTTCTTACCAATCCATACCTCATGTGGAGACTTATCCTCCAACACTGATGAAGGTGATATATTAACCAGGTAACATGCACTATCCACTGCCTCTTCCCAGAATTCTTGTCCTAATACACCACCACTAACCATGCTTTCTTCCTTTTCCATCAATTTCATGTTCATTCTTTCTTGGACTCTTTTTTATTGAGATGTGTATGGAGTAGTCTTTTGTCATTCTATACCATAATTCTTATAGAATTATTCAAATTCCTTCTTGCAGAACCATCTACCATTATCTATCCTCCACATCTTTATCTTCTTCTCTATCTAGCTTTCCACCAAAAAATTAAATTATTTAAACATATTAAAGATACCATGGGCATAAAACCATCATGTCTAAAAACATATTCAGAACCAATGAAAAAAACCATAGGTAGGTCCGCACACCTAATATAGGGTCCATTATTTTTTTCCTAAGGTGTTTCCCTGGACCTCATAGAAGGGGGCTACTGCCCCCCTCAAAGCCCCCAGCAGAGAGGATGTCACCCTCACTGTGACCCCTTTGTTGCACCTGGCGCAATGAAGGGGGATCTAGTCACCCCCCCTCTAACCCCCTGGATTCACGCATGGGGCTAGTCATGGAAAGAATATAACAAACACCCAACATAAATTATTCCCTGTGTTGTTGTGATGGGACGATTTACCCCCTCTTCCATGGGAATAGGAGGATCTTCATGATGTGCCATTAGAACAAGAGGATTATCTCCTATTTCATTGTAACCTAAAGAAATGAGAAGAACTTGAGTGGTATGAGATTCACTCTCTATGGGAAAGGTATGATCAACTGAAGGTGGAGTTGATTCAACAATTTAATCAGCCGATGTTTGGTTAGGAATAGACACATGGGATTCATATTTATAGAGAGTGAGATTGATTGGAGACAAATTTTGATCAATCACTTCATCAACTAGTGGAGGATTAGGAAAAATCTTCCCATAACCAACTGGAAATCGCGGTTGAGAAACAGTAAGATTTCCCAACAATTTGGATGCTTCATCCATATAAGTGAAAAGGTGAATTAGATGATTCCATTCACATAAATTACATGGAAACTTAACTTTTCCCTTCTTCCTATGAACCTTATGATCATTAGATGATCACTTGTCACCAACATGATATCCAAAATTTGATGACAAAGGCTAATGTGAGCTTGTGGAAAACACATCTAATACCTTGCGAATACTAGGAAAATCTCTAAGAAGTTGGTCGCCCTTACATAACTTGCAATGAAATTTAACTTTGCAGGGCTAATTGGAATGTTTCTCCATACTAGTTTCATTAGTATCAATGGTTTCTTGGTTCCCCCCTGCTTACTTTTCTTCTTCATCATCATCTATTTCTTCTTATTCTTGGCTTCCTGGTTACTAGAATTGATAATTTCAATAGAATATGAGGAAGAAAGGGATGGAGAAACAATATGTGCATAAGTCAAAGGTTTGAACTTTAGAATCATCTTGAGGTTGATGTTGTTCAGGTGGAGGAGAACTTGGTTGAGGAGTAGTTTGGACATATGAAACCATATGGGTCGAAAACAACCAAACTAGAAAACCAATGGTAAATCAAGGAAGGGAAAATGTTTCCTTATAAGGAGCACCAATATTTCCAAAAGAAGGAAAAGGACCAAGATTCTCATCAAATGGGTTTCCTTGACTGGTGGACTCAAGAATTGTTTCTATTAGTCTCAACCTAAGATCTATTAAGGAGTTGTTTCATGGTAAGGAGGTTGTTTCATGGTCAATTAATTTATTATAGAAATTAAATACACAAAATAAATAAAAACTGGGGTAACTAGGAAAAAGGGTTTACCAAGTCACTGTGAACTACAATATACCACCTTGCTCAACCAAGGATTTATGTATGGGTGGAAATCTCCCCAAATGTTGTGTTCGGTGTATCATAATGTGCAAGGCAGCTAACTCAGTTACCTATGGTGGGGTAGAAACCTTGCGAAGACTTCCAAAATATGCCCAGAGGTACGTGGAAGTGCAGTATGTATTAGTGTTTTCTAATGCATAACTATTCGATGAGAGCATTCCCATATACTTATCATGCATGGAGCACCATGCGATATACCCAAAGGTATGTGGAGAACGATCATATACACTTATGTAATTGGAATAGGATATCACCTCTAGAATGTAACTCTGACAAAGAGAGACAACTCCTATGTTTAAAGATGTCACAACAGTTCTCTAGCCTAGGCTTCTAGATGTTTCCATTAATGTTCCAAATGCTTCTTAAGATTGATTGAGTAAATTTTAGAGTTTATGTTGAATTATGTTTCGATTTCAAGGCTCAAAACTTAATGTCACCTGAACACACCTATGATGCAACTAATATGAAAAAAAGAACCATTTTAATTTTCCTTCTAACAAAGAAATGTGTAACTAAATAGGAGAAGAAGAAATCAATCAAGAATGAAACAAACAAGTGGTGCAAAAATCGATCTCTTCAACTTCACTATTCTAATCAAAATCAAAGTCATATATGCAATGTAAATAATTATTTTTGTTTACTTTTCTTTTAATGTTTCAAATTCAATGAAACATATGAATGCAACTTAATTCTTGATGAAAATAAATCACACATACTTTAATTGTAACATAAAATTTACTTTTGAAATTCAATAATCAATCTATGCATACAAACCCAAATTGACAAGAATAAAGAAAGAAAAAAACAAAATCTTATAAAAAATATGATGACACTAAAAGGTGATTAATACTCATACACAATTTATCTCCCCCCCCCCCCACTCATGGTGATTGAGGGGGATTTGCTTTTGGAAAAATGAAAGCAAAAACATGCAAATTCACACAAGGGTTTAGCTTTACAGAGACAATGAGAAACTTAGAGACTCAAGGAAATTTTTATACCAAAGAAGAACAAAAAGAAAGGAAACTAAATGCAAATTTTTTCATGCTATAGGATCAAGGCATGAGCAGAATAGACACCAGTGCACTTCATCGCAATTCCAGAGAGAAGAGATTACACTACAGTGATTTGTCCTAGAACAGAGAATGTGTTGGGGCTAATTTATCCAAAAACAACATAAGGAACCCAATCAAGCTTAAAAAAGTATTTTCCTAAGGTTAATCGCTATATAAATAAGTGGATTAAATTTGCTTTGAGAGGTGAAAATATGCTAAGGCCAAGGAAACCGCTAAGGGAAATATCGATCCCTAACGGAGTCACCAATTTGTTATGTAGAATTTTCATGATTGTGGCAAAAGGTGAATTCCCTAGATCTAGTGGTCTGATCTAGAATAACATAAGATAAAAAGCATGCAGTTTCCCTTAGAGAAATTAGAGTATGGGAAAGAAGCCTTACCTAGAATCTACAACAAGCTTTCGTTTCCTTCTCGCTTGTAAGGTCCAATTATAGCTCCAAGTGCTATAATTAGAACCTGCACACATGACTAAAACAAGTGAAGAATACAAAACATCCACATAGAATAATATAAAATATCTATTTAATTAATCAACATGAAATTGACATACATGAGTACAAACATAACACAACAACTATAGGGAAACAAGATACTCTTTGTATTGACAAATATAAGAGAGAGTTTACAAGCATAAATAGTAGCTGACTTTGTTGATGTCTCCCCAAGTTGACTTTTCCTTCCTTGTCAAAAAACACACCTCAAAATAAACCCTAATTCATGAATATGTTGACTCCTTCAGGTTCAAGGAAACAAGATAAGGTTACTATCAATCTCCAAAATCCAAATCTGATGTTATGGAAAGCAATAAATTTATAGGATGAGTGTGGTAGTTTTGGAATTATTATCTAATTGCCAATCTAGCCTTAAGATCCAATTAAGAGTGGAAGATGAGATCAAAGGATAGGAGATAAGTTCTCTAAGATAAGATTCAAGCTCTTTAACTATGGTAAATGGTTAAAATAACCTTGGAAGATTTTGGAAGAGGAAGCTTCAAAATTATTTTTTATTTTTCCTGAATTTATAGAATTAGTGCACCTATAGAAGGGAGGAACAAGTGCTGATGAACGTTTGTGAACAAGCATGCAACATGTGTTGAATGTAGGCAGCCATTCATGCAAGGAGCGTTGGGGCTAACAATAATTTTTTGGAGAAATTATCCTAGAAAATCAGAATTTTTGGAGAAGTGATGCTTAGGGCTTTGTGAAGGGATGATGAGAAAATGTTAAAGGATGTTGATTGATCTAGTTTGTAGGCATATTGACTAGATGTGACAAAATGGATTGTAACAATTTTGCTCCTAACTCATTGTGCTTTCCATGTTTTACCCTTCCATACGTAGTCATTTTTCTAACCTTGCAACTCCTCTAGGATAGGAAGAGCGCACTACTCATTTATAGATCTTAGAAGTGGCACCCATTTTCAACTAGAAATGTTCCCTATACCATTCTAAGCCTCCTCTCTCTCTCTCTTCTGCAGATTGTGCAATTCTAGTCAACAAGACCTCTTTCCTTTCTACTTACTCTTCCTCCCTGCACTAGTCTTCCCTCGTCCTCCTAGTGTAGGAAACTACACACCTTTAATAGGTAGTGGTGCCCTTCCTTGTGCCTTGGAACTATGCCTTGTTCCCTCCTTGTGCCTTGGAACTATTCCCTATGGCCTCCTTGTGACCTTGCCCTTCCTCCCTAGTGCATGGCATAGTCCTAGTGAACATTACCTGCAACCTTGCCTCTTGGAACCTTGTCATCCACTCATTTGGCCTCCTTCTCTTCCAGAGTTGTGCATGATGCAGTCTCAGTCAGAAATACTTACTTCCCTATCTCATGTAATTGTGCTATGAACTCAAAAGGCCCCTCTCCTCCTTACATATTGTTGAACCACAGTTGGTACATTGCATTAATCTTCATAGAGTAAGATATTTTTGGGATAATGTTTCCTTGCCATCAGTGATCCATACCTACAGGTGTTCTAAATAATAATGGCAAAATATGTTGGAGATATGTCAAGAGAAGTTGTCAATGGAATAATTTTGAAGACAAAGGCACAAAGGAACCATATTATGATAGTTGAAGGAATTATGGAATGTGATGATCAAAGTGACCCATGATGACTTCATAACCTTCCTATACCCTTTGGAGGGTAGAAGGAAACTACAATGTAAGATTTGTTAAAAGTATTGAAGACATTGTGGTTGTGTCATCACTTCTTAAATAACTTCATGTTACAAGTCATTGGGTTCCACATCATCAATGTTAATTACTTGTCCTGTTATCATCGCATGATGATGTTGAAAATGATGATCTAATTTTGGAAAATATCGTAAATGTAAATATGTTGATGCCTAAGAGTCATATATGGAAAAAAGATTCATTAGGAAAAGGCCAAAGGTCTTGTGGAAGTCCAGAGGTCATACTAGAAGTCCAATAGTCATGAGGGTAGTTCAAGAGTCAAGGGGATATGAAATGTCAACCCTCTTCTTATAAAAGAATCTTCATTACTAAAGCAAAACAATTTTCATCTTGGCTTCTCCAACTAGGCATTAGAGAGAAGATTGTTCTTTTGGGGAGCAAGTAGTGGCTTACTGGTCCACTATTTAAGCAAGTGGTGTCTCATTGTAACCATGTATCTTGGATCTTTCTCTTAATAATTGGAATCTCATTGAGCGAACACACTTTCACACATTATCGTGAATATTTTAAGATTATTCTTTAGATGTTTGTAGCATTTGTTTATGTTTTCATGTACTAAAGAAATTGAATTGTTTCATTTTCTTTTGCGCTTGTCTTTTTGAATGTGTGTTGTAATTTATTTAATGATTGTTATGTCTATGTGAACTATTTCACGATATGGTTAACGATTATTTCATATGTATTAGTGTGTGTTTTTATTAGAATATTACTATTACTCTTATTCTAAAGACTCACTTTCTCTTCCCTTTCAAAAGGCTTACTTGCTTATTCGAAAGTGCATGCGCGTTTCTGTCTTATGTTAACTATTATAACCAAGGAAAATATTTAAAATAATGGCAGCGGGGCCACATTCCGGATGGGTCTCCAATACCAAATAGTACGAGGTTTAATTGGAGCTTCATATCGCGGAGACCCCCTATGTGTTGGTGGTTTCCAGCACCATCAACATTTTGGCACTAGAAGGACGAAAGGCCCTTTATGGATGAAAATTCACCACATTCTAATAAATAACCTTTCATGCAAGGAAGTAATTTTCCATGTTCAACTTCCACTCATATTATTGAGATAGGAGACTCCTCTCACCTAAGTCTGGAATGTGCTTTTGAAGTAACTTAGGATAAAATTTGGAAACTTTTGCCTATTATTCATCAGCTTTAAAGAGATTTTGGATTACTTCCTATTATATGCTTCCTCTTAAGAAAATAAAGAAAGAGATATTGATGTGGTCTATTGGTTTCTTCAATGGAAGATTTGGTTATTTCTACCCTTGAAGGTTTAGTTGATTCTCCTAAAATAATACATCAATAAGGGTATCTTCCACCTATTGAGGAAAATATAGATAGTGATGGGGAGGATTTTCATTTTTTGAAGAAGAACAACCTGACTATATTGAATATTTGAAAGGCGAAGAAGAAGACTCTTCAAAATCACGGGGTGAAGAGGAGTGGGGAAATGAAGACATGGTTGATGAAAAAATTGATTCGGTGGCCCGAGGGCCTCTTACTCTTCTAGGAAATATTCATCGTATGCCTAAGGACCTAATAAAACTACTCTCAAAGTTTGATCCTGATAAGAAGATGAAAGATAAAGACCCCTTTCATGACTTCTAGATGCATTTGTTAATCCTAGAGGTACATTTTGATGATGTTGCTTGTAGAATTTTTCAGTACACTCTAGGAGGTAGACCATCAGTTTGGTATCATAGTATTCCACCTAATTCAGTCCATAGCTAGAGGGAGTTCAAAAAGATATTCCTTGATAAATTTTTTGATGATAAAAGTCCCACCATGTTGCTAAAAAAACTCGGAAATATTAAAATGGGGGACAAGGAAAAAGTAAAGGATTGTAATAGTATATGTACACATTTACTAAATAATATCCCCACTGGTGTTCACCTACACGATTCCATTACCAAAGATTACTAAATCATTGCCTTTCCTACTAATAGTTCTTTGTTTTTTAAAAGAGCTGAGAATGACACATTTGCTTTGAACTTTGTAGAAGAAATTTATATTGATAAGGACTTTCATTCGATTGGGGCTATTGATGATCAAGAAGATTCTAAAGACTCCAAAGGAACTGGTAAGAGATCTCGAGACTTTTCAACTAAAATCAAGGAGAAATACTCTTTTGATATAGAAATCTTGGCTAAGACTTTGAAGTTTCTCACTAATGAAGTATTTGAACTAAAGAGAAATTCAAGTGAGGCATCTATCAGTGGTAAGTCTTTCAAGATGATTTTATGAAGAAGAATAATAATCAACCAACCAAATCTACAGAGAGATCTAATGTTTTATTTAATGTTGAAAACTTGGGCAAGGAAAAATTTTGTACTTTCCATCAGGAGAGGTATTCATGGAATCACAACATGAATGCTATGATGACCAATTTTGTGGACACCTTATTAGAAAAGGAGAAATTAGACTAAAGAATCAAGTGAACCAACTATGACAGAGGAAAAATTAGGTTTTGGTCACTCAATTAGTGCATTTGATGTTATATATATTTCTAATAAACAAAGTGTTGATTGACCACCAATGCATAAAGCTCCTTCGCAAGAAGAAACAAAATGATATAATTTGAGGAGAAAAAGATCAATTTTTGATATCTTAGGAAGCAATTGTTGAGAAATATTTTACAACCTACTAATCCTACTCAGAATTCACAAAATAAATCAAGATGTGATCAACCTCCTAAGAACACTTCCACAAGAATTAACAATAATTCCATCACTCCTGAGGTTTTGAACAAAGTTGCACCACCTGAAACTTTAACATAACTTGTTAAAGATGAAAGTATTGATTACAACATCATCGAGGATATGAAAATATATTGTGCCAATATTTCAATATTTGAGCTCACATAAAGAACAAGACAACGAAAACTGATCATCGGGGCATTTGTATCATAGCCTCTACCAGGTAATGAAGTTTTTTCTTCTCAAGCCTTATTCAATAATTTCCGTGACATTATTGAGTCTATAGTTAGTGCTACTAATATAAATGATCATAATGTCTACCTCCCTTTTGTTTTAATGTTTGATGTCCACAATTTTCTTGTTGATTCTAGTGCATCTGCAAATGTCATGCCTTTATTTGTTGCCAAGAATATTAATGTCAAATGGGAAAAGAAAGATGCACAAATCATACAACTGGATAGATCATTGGTCTAGGAAATTGGTAAACTTAATAATGATATCATTCGTTTATCATCAAACCATAGAGTTCACCAATGCATCAATATTGTTATTTTGGACATTCATAAAGCCTAAGGCTTTCTTCTAAGTAGATATTGGTCTAGCAAGCTACAAGGGTACTTTTCCACAGATCAGACACATTTATGGTGTCCTTATAAGGGTAGAAACAATAATATTCGAGTAGAGAGTTAACCTTACATTAAAATAACCATGACAGTGATCCGGATTTAAACAGGAATGAAACAAATTACAGAGATAACCATATACACAAAGATGCAGTGGAAATAATACTTCATTTCATTAATGGAAAATACTGAAATATGCTTACAACCAGAAATGGAAATAAACCAGCTAGGGCGATGGTAGCTTATCTCTG
>APFE030354941.1:0-11416 GCA_000404065.3 Pinus taeda | reverse complement strand
AGGCCTAAGCTATGCACTACATAGTTTAAGTGATCAAGTTAGACCCTTGGCTTCTTGAATGGCGTAATTGCACAGTCACTGGGCCTTCTCTCCTAATCTGCCACCCAGTCTCTACCCAGTTCATGAATACAAATGCTCTATATTAGGCTAGGGGTTTTCAGATTGATGTCATCTTGTCATGAGTGAGTTTCGTATATAGGTACTCTCTTACACCATGACATGAAGATGAAGAAGAAGACGTAGAAGGGGAGCATGCAAAAATACCTCTTTGCAATTGGAACATGCAAGCTCATCTTTCAGAGTAAAGAAAAGGGACACTAACTAGTGAACACAACTCAAGAATTAAGATCATCAAGGACTCCCATCATCAAGCCATGAGGAGATGGAAGAAAAAGTGTTCTCAAGAAGACATCAAAGATACAACAACAATAGTGGCTTGACATTGCCACATCATCAAGCAGTCTATGTCAACAATGTCATGTCAAGTTGTGTCATGAGTATTCAAAATGTATTGTAAAGTGGAAGTCCATGGGACACACACAAATATGAGGAGTCATGCAAGTTGAAAATTCATACGAAGTTGAACAATCATGAGGGTAGTCAAAGAGTCACAAGGGGGAAGAATCACCCCATGGTTATATATACACCCTCATTTTATAAGCATTGGACATTTTCACCTTGGCTCCTCTCGCAAGGCATTAGAGAGAGATCAAATAGTTCTTTGAGGACCAAGGAGTGGCTTCAAGGTCCCACTATTGGGGTTAGTGATGTACATTGTAAACACGTGTCTTGGAATTTTTGCTTAATAAAATAAGCCTTTAAGGCCAACACATTCTTCATGCATGGACTATGAATGTTTGTAGGACTATTCTTCAGATGTTTGTATTTCATGTTTGCTTTCACATGTACTAATATATTTGAACTATTTCGGTTATTTTAGTGCTTATCTTCTTGAAAATGTGCTGTAATGGTTGTTATTGTTGTCCCATCCATGTGGACTATTTCGTAGGATATTAGACAGATCTTTCCTTGTTTGTTGGTTGTAAAGACTACCGCATCCACTGTGGACTATTCTGTTTTATGTTAGATAGATCCTTGTGGTTCATGTGTCTCTCTTCCTAGGTGGTGCTATCACCTCTAACTTAAAGGCTCACTTTTACCCCCCCCTTTGCAGTAGAAGAACCTTGACATAGTCACAACTGCACACTCACCAGACACACCCCCCTTGATTTTCAAAGACACCATTCCATCCCTCTCCCATTCTGATAGTTAGCACCAAGGCATATCTTTGAGATATATGGAAACCAAGCCGATATTCTGGATGGGGCTCCTACACTGAACGATGTGAGGTCTAATTGGGACTTCACATCGGGGAGACCCCTTAGTTGACATATTTCCAGCACCGTCAATAGAATGGTTACCTATGGCTTACCTTGGTTGAATTTGTTTAACCATGTATGTATATGATTCACCATATTTGAGAACAACACCTATGGTTGACCAAGGAATCCATTTTTATTATATTTGATTATTGTTGGCTTTGGGTTAAGATGAATGCTGACAATGGTTGATATAGTGTGACTAAGGTTGTAAGGTTAGATTATGGTTAAATATATTTTGACTATGGTTAATCATATTTAATTATAGTTGAGTGTAGTTGGACATAACTAAGTATGGTTAACTAGAGATAAAGATAGTTAACCATGGGTTTGACATTGTTGACCACAATTTACTATGGATGACCATAATTAACTATGTTTGGCCATGTGTGACTTTTGTTTAACCATAGATGATTATGTTTGGCTTTGGTGGACCAAGGTTTCCATTTAGCATGCTTGAATATGGTTGATTATCTTTGACTAGGGTTGACCATTTTTGGGCATATTTGACAATTTTTAACTATGATTAAGAATATTTCATTATGGTTTACAAATTTGTTCCATGGTTTAGAATGGGAAACCATGTTTTAACATGTTTAATTGTGGTTGAGCTTATTTGACTATGATTTACTGCATGTAAGCATATTTGGCACTAGTTGACCATGGGTGCATATGGTTGTCTTTAACCTATTACAACTATAGTTGACTTTGAAATACCATTTGATAATGACTAACTATGGATTTTCCATGGTTTACTATGATTGACAATGTTATAACCATGTTTGACTATGGTTTATTATGTGTGAAAAATATTGGCTAAACTTTGACAATGTTTGGGTATAATTTGCCATGTTTGAAGGATTGACCATGATTGGATATGGTTGAGCATTAGACTATGGTTGACAATTTTTAAATATGTTTTAGCATGTTAGACTATGAGTGATCATGGTTAACTATGGTTGTTTCTTAATGTGACATTCATCAATGGTTATGTCCCATTCCAATATTCCTCAAAGATTATGTCACATTACGTCTTTCATCAAAAGTTATGCTATATTGTGACATTCCTAAATAGTTATGTCCAATTATGATGGTCATCAAGGGTTATGTCACCTTCTGACAATCATCATTATTTTTGTCTCATTCCTATGTTGCTCAATTGTTTAGGCATAATGAGACATTCAAATTTTGACATCAACCTAAATGTCACACTACAACACTAATATTATGTCACATTCTAACAATAAGATGTTGACTTCAATATTATGACAAAATGTAACATTAATATGTTCATAATGTAGTTGATTGAATATTATATCACATAACGACATTTCAAGGGCAACATTTGAAGATATATGAAGTTATGTTTGAGGCTGGTAATAATCTTGATTATAATGGTATGGCATATTGTCACATTCCAATAATAAAAATGTAAAAGGTTCACCACAATATATATCATATTGTGATATTATCAAAGTAATTAAATGATCGAATTGAATGTAATGTTACATTGTGACAATATGTGTATGAATATAGGCTATGTCCAAGGTTCATAATATAGTTCAGTTTCAATATTATGTTACCTTGCAATAGTCGAGGAGTAATAATTTTAGAGGTTGACATCAATATTATTTGACATTGAAACATTCAAAAAATTATACTATTATTAACATTAATGAAATATCTCATTAATACATTTATGAGTGAATAATATGATTGCCTTCAATAAAATTTGATATCACTACATTGAAGGATACTAATCTAAAAGGTTCTATTTAAGATTGGTATTATAAGTTTCTTTAATAATATGTATAGTGTGAAATTTTAATAATAATTATTTAAGAAGCAATTATAGTAAGACTATAAAGTCTTTCGATTCCATGACATATTGGTTAATTAGACATGGCTGTAGTGAGAGAAAATATGAGTGAAGATGCATATCATCCCATGGATGATTTTGCATAGCCATAGACTCCATATTGTCTTCATAAGAATGAAATACTGGGATGTGAGACTGTGAGGGACCACATGATGTAGAAAATTAATAGCACAAAACACATGGAGTTGTAGGCTTAGGTGCAGAAGTTTGAGTGGTCACTACCTGAGTCATATTATCATCACCCCTATTTCCAATTGATTATGCAACAAGATAAAATTCCTAATGAATTTGAAATGGAACTAAAGCAACGAAAGGGGTCATCAGAACTTGTTGAATAGCTGTGAAATCCACATACATTTGAGTTGATTTGGGGGGGTATTGGAAGGAGGATCCATGTACTAAACTTGAATTGCCATGTGTAGTTGGACTAGGTGGTGGGCCATAATATGCCCTAAGTAACAAGGAATCATTATAAACTCTAGGACTAATCTTAGTGGAGGAAGGCATTGTATTATTTCCACCCATCGAGGAAATGACATTCATAGGATGAACCTGAAGCTTAGGATCACAGTACATCAGTTGATTAATGCTAACAATATTCCAATTATGAGGGAAGATCATGGTATGATAGACATAGGAACATACTTCCTTCATGTCGTACATGAAATTACGTCCTAGAAAGAGGTTATAATGTAAGGGGGTTTCAATAATATCAATGTCGATAAAGACTTTCTTATCATCCAAATCGATGGGGTAATTTTGGTACAAGCCTATAGGTTGCAAGGGGAGACCATCATATGCATGAAGGGTGATCATAGATGGTAATATTTTTGGATATCCAAGTTGCATCCAAACTTGGGTGAACATCACACAAGTTGATGCCCCCTTGCCAATGATACATCACTAAACAAAAATGTTCTTAATGGATACTAGGATTTGGAAAGTAATGGATGGGGGGATATGAGGGCTACCAACCTTATCCATAAGGCCAAAAGAACAATGTGAAACTAATGTGTGTAATGTCTATATATACCACAACAAGCACAAGTATTATTCATGTGAAGAACCTTTTTTTGCTTGGGTTGATTTCCTAGATGCTAGGTATTGATATTAGAGTTGTCACACTAGTTGAATTAGGATTTTGACCTTAATTTCATGGGATACCCTAAGGTTGTGGATTTTTCTTTTGCTTCCCTTTGTTCCTTTTCTTTTGATTAGGGGGATTGGAAAATTTTTGTTGAGCATACACATGACCTTACAGAGGTGGTAGCTTCTAAGGCATGGGGGGTGTGGGTGCTAGTGCTGAAGGGGTTGGAGCACTTGGCAATCCATAAGGATAATAAGGATTCATGGTCATGTTTTGATAGGGTGGTTGAGTACTAGATGATTCAAGCATAGGTTAATGTGGAGGGGTATTTGTATAGGAGGTACTTGTGCCCTCTTATTAAGTAACACATAAATGATCTGGCAGAGGATAAATGTAAGTAGTGTTGGTCTCCCTTTAGGTTCGGAAATATCCCATGTGTACTTGGAGATATGGGGAAGGATAAAGCTAATATACATATCCAATCGCATCGTCAATAGAATGGGATTCCATCGACGTTGAATCACTAAGGCTAGGGCAAGGAGAATTGGGAAGAATGATGTAAATATAACTCAACTGGGTGTAGATTGGGTCATACTGCATGGACCATTAAATGGTGTCTTCCTCAATTATGGGGAATGTCAAAGTGACATCCTTGATGATGGGAGGAAGTAAGTATTCAAAGAACCAATCCAAAAAGACATGGTCATCAAATTCTAAAGCTTTGCACAAGCTCTGCCATATGTGCCACTCTTGAATGTGATTTGTGATGTGGGTAGCAATGTTTTGTTGACAAGTGGTTAAGAGTTCAGTTCCAGTATCATGATGAACAAGTAGTTGAAAATATGAATGGAAGGTGTTTGTGGTAGTCACAAACACTTAGTGAGAGCTATAGGGCTAGGCAAAATACTATTTCATAGCCAATTTGGTGGGGTTGTGTTGAAATAGACGTAGACATATAAAGTCTTTTTATGGAGTTCACAGAACACCACATATGGAAGGAATGGATGTGGTTGGATGGATCTTCTCTAGGATTCCATTCAAACTTGGGAATGTTTGAGGGAATTTTGGTAGGCATAGGTGGAAAATTCGGTTCATGATTGATAGGGTCATTAATAAGTTGAATCAAATCTAGTAATTTTAATCCAACCATGCATGGGAGAAATGGCTAAGTTATAGTATTTCCTTAAGGTATTCCTATATTACCTCTAGGAGGGGGATCCAAAGTAGTACCATCATTGATATCTGTATTTGCTCCATTGTTGGCTCCCTGACTGGGACTGAAGTTTCTGCCAACATTTACACGAACCATGGTAGTGGGTTAGGGTTTATATATTTTATATGTAGAGGAAGAAATAAAAGAATCAAAGGAGATAGAGTCTAAAGGTGGACTAGGCAGAGAAACCCTAATTTGTCGAGTAGGTGTAAGTGGATGTCCTAAAGGAAGTTGGGGATGTAGACCATGCAGTCTCCATGACTGTCACCTAGGGAGCACAATGGTGTTAAGAATAAAATGGATCTAAAAGGCTATAAAGGATAAGAAAGGTGAAATAAATCAGCAAACAACAATTAAAACACTATGTGCAGTGGTGTAATTTCTATTCTAACTATAATCTAATCCTAATCTAAATCAATACGTCTCATCCTATAAAATAAAAATGACTTCTAGCCTCAAAGATATACTACGACTCATACAAGCCCTAATTCATGTTTTAGATGGCCTTATAAGAAACTTGGCTCTTGAATGGTCAAGGCCGCAAGATAGGTTGAGTGAAGGTATGGAAGAGGTATGGTTGCTTCCCATAACCACCACCTATAGGTTTTTTTAACCTAGAATGATAACACAATAAGGTTACCTCCATCCAGTGGATGCGAGTGAATCTCTTCTTCTAGGTATTAGTGTTGGAACTAGATTCCCTACCAATAGTTGGGAGCCTTAAAGGAAACTGCCAGTTTCCTTGGCCTAAGCCTTACCCCCTTCATAGGTTTCTACTTAGCACTAAATTTGGACCATTGAGTTATGGAGGATTTTAGTTCCCTAATATGTCAACCAATTATATTTTGATGTAAAGTGTTTGATGGGCATTATTTATTTACATGTCCCACCAATCCAAACCTAACTAATAGATTGTTTTTTGGTTACCAAGTTGGCTTAAATCTGTGAGTTAAGTTAGTGTTTGATTTTAAGGTCTTGGCTTGGAAATTTGAACCAATAATTTTCACTTAAAGGTGTGAAAGTGCATGCATCTAAATATGATGATGTTGATTGCATAAAAATAAATGATGTTACTTTAAATACTAGAAATAAATTGCATAACTGAAAAATAATAACTATAGATAAACAAAAAGTAAAATGGTATTGATAAAAAACTATTTCCCCACTCGGACTAAGGCTTCAAAGAAACTAGGAGAGGCTCTACAAATGGAAAGAGGAGGCCTTTCTATGGAGATAAGTGGATCAAATGATATTAGATCTATAGTCAATCAACTAACATACTCTAGAAAATGATAGTGAAGAAAATAAAGATCTCCTAAATGTTAAACACCAAAAACAAATCTACAACTAAAGGGTTTAATAGAGATGAAAGGCGAGGAAACAAAATATGGCTAAATAAGGCACAAATTTGGCCTCTAAATCTAATAAGAAACAATTTTTTTAGACTTGTATTAGGTTGTGGTGATATAGGTTTTTGGTCCACTATAACAAACTCCCTGTTCATAATTTTAATTTGTTTGGTTGAAGATGTACTTGACACCCTAGAAGGGCTTATTTCCTTTCCTTAATAGATTAGAATAAAGAATAGATCAAGATCTCTTGTAGATATGTAAATGGTGGTATGCATAACCCTTACAGTACATAAAACAAAAAAATAGAAGAAAATTTTATCGAGAAGATTTTTTTTGGACCGTGGTAGATAATGTACCTTTTTCTACATTAGAGTGTAGATAATGGCCCAAAAACTACATTAGAAACTCAATTTTTCCATGAAAAAGTGCATTAGAACCCCTATGCTCCTGGTCCTAGGGTTGTAACAGATCTTGTCATCTCTTGTTTCGCTGGTACTTATAACATGTAGAACATGCACAAAAATGCAAAAACAATAATCTATTCACAAAATAACCACTAATCTTACTAAAAAAGGAAAAGGAAGAAATATGGTAGTAAATAGAAAAATCACCAAGGACTGAATGTGTTCACGTCCCCATTATGGTTGCCATTTGTTATCTAGAATTCTATGAATAGGTTAGCAAAAATTTATTTTTTCTATTAGTGATTGGAATAGGCAAAGAAGAGGATATTTTAAAATCCTAAATGGAATTATGTTAACTAAGGACTTCTCGTGTGAATATCTACAAAATTTGACAATAGATTAGAAAATAATGTTGAATAAGTAGAATGTGAAAGAAGAAACATAATTACAACCATATAAACCCAAATAAATAAGGACTTTTATTGAAACAAAAACACCCGTGGAAGAAGAAATAGTGACACGAGCCAGTGTGACCTACTCCACGAGAGAGTCCTTTGTATCCATTTTCATTTGACTTTGGTGGATTTATCTTTTTCTATTATGCAATGGGAAAAGGTATGGAGTTGAACTCAAGTGGAGAGTTCAAATGGTTTAAGATCAAAATCTCAAGGATGAAAATTGGTCATGGTAAAATGGTGGAGAAAGCCTCTCTATGTATAATAAAATTCTAGATTAGTATTGATATGGTCAAATAATAAAAAGTTGGTAGACCAAATACATATCTATTATGAGTATTTTCTTATTTTTGGGAGAGGAAAAGATTAAAGAAATAATCAATAATCTTTATTTATTTAACTAACTCAAAAAATAATGATTAATTGAGTTAAGAAAAGTGGGGTGAAATAATTAATAAATAAAAATGGGTTTATTTTTCTAAGTGAAATAGTCAAATGAGTTAAAAATGATTATTAAATAATGATTTAATAAAAAAATTCTATGAGATTCTATGAGAATATTGAATGACTCATGACTAAAATAAATAATGTTTTCTTTAATTATTCCTATGGAAATGGAAAATGTGGATGAAAATAATTTTATATATTTTAACATAAATGGGTAAATATGAAAATAACATGAAATGAAATAAATTCCTAGGTTATTTTCATCTGGGTAAATTAATTCAATGGAAATAAATTAAGAAAAGTGGTTCATTAAATTATTCCAAATGGTGAAAGTGAGTTTTAATGTGTAAAACCCATACTACATAGTGTATTTCAATCAACCTAGTGAAAAATGGCTAGGTGGTCACTTTTTAGGTGATAACAAAGAATAAGGCACTGGTAGATGTAGTTGATCGAGGGCTTAAGGGTAGCCAACTACAGAAAAATATGGTGCAACCTATGGTTGGGTGTAGAGTTATCCCCTACTAATTAGTTGTAGTTAGCAAGTTCACCGACTAATACATGAAAATGTAATGTTCACAAATCTATAAGTAAGTTAAGTTCTTTAATCCCTAGGTAATATTCCTCCCACTCACTTCTCATGTGGACTATTTGATTAGCAATTAAATTTCCTTTAATGTTATCTATTAAGGGTTATAAGTTTTGGTATTTAATTTTGTTTAATGTTGTTATAACTCAAAAAACTTTAACATATATATGATAAACATGTGTTGCAAATATTATTCATATGATACACATAAATACATAAATGTACTACTCTTGGTTTCATCTTCCAAGAGGTCTCTTAGACTCATGACTATTCAACTTCACTTGTGTCTTCTTTCCTTCCACACAAGTGAATATTCCAAATTTTTACAGATTACATTTCCAACATTCCCTCCCCCCAAATCTAAATTGGTGTATGTGAGTCAAAGAAGAGAGATGAAATACAAAGGCGGATAATAGCTAATGGTTGGATGTGGTCTCTAAATATATTATTATAAGGAAGACCACAAACCAAATGGGGTAGTGAAAGTCGAAGTCTTGTACTAGTGGTGGTTTAAGGAATAAAAAGTTCAAAGGGGTATCACAAGCCAAATTCTTCTACTAATGGTGGTTTAAGGTTTCCTGACAACTATGGAACTTGGCACCAAGCACTTCCTGGAACAATTTTGAATATGGCTAGAAGCTAATTCCTTTTGTGAAAAGTTTTATTTGATGATGGTTTAAATATAACCAAAATCCATTGAGATGATGGTTTGAAGATTTATTTAGCAGAATTAGTAATTATTCTACTAACTAGTTATTTAAGGAATACCACAAACCATACAATGTTCATGGAACATTACTCTGGCTACAACTTTGACTCTAGCTCTGCACTTTAGCTATTGGCTTTAGTTCTGATTATTGCTCAATATCCCTTGATACGACTTTGGAACTTGAAGTTGACTATCAATTCCCCATCATCATATACAAGGTGAAAAAAGGAAAATCTCTTCGATGTGTCAATACTTGAGAACGAATTCTATTGTATAACCAATATATATACTTGGTTGTTGATAACCATTGCTAAGAAAAAACACATCTAATGTGAATATTTCTCTTGCGAGATTCTTGTGACGAGATCATTTCTTTGAATGGTGACCATGTTTTGTACAAGTCTCATAATGGTGAAAATCAAAATACTAAAATTTCATGTGGCCAACTTGATGACAATGATGGAATTTGAGAATATGACATAGATGTGGAGTAGGTGAAGATTATTTTTCTTGAAGAAACCCAACACTTTGAAAATAAATTAGTTTGGAATAGTATGGAATGTGAAAGGTCAATTCCTTTTCTTATCCAAGATGTGTTTGTGCTTGTTGTTGATGACTTATTCCAAAGGTCTAATGAGGGACTTGGGAAATGTAATATGAAATTATACATCTTCATTTTAATCTTCTCCTAAAGTTATAGTGTCACTAATCTAATCAAGTGTAGCCACTTATGAAAATTAATCTCAAGCAAATAATTGTTTTGAATGAGGACTAATTCATAATGTCAAATCTTTTGTTGTAATTCATCTTGTCAGAGTTTATGACTCAAGTTTAAGAAACTTAAGCTTGTCTTGTGAATATTGTAAATAGGTTAGAATATGTGTGAGAGTGGCTTTGCCAATTATGATTATATCATCAATGCTAAAGTGTATTAGAGTACTTAGTAATTCTAATAATCCATCAATTATGGCTATTTTTTTAATAGAATAGGAAATGAAGGGTGTTAAATTCAACTGATAATGTACCCATTTACAATGCAATTTAACTTATTGCCTTAACTTGATGTTGAAGTTTAAGAAATATCTACCTCCAAGCAAGGTCTAATCATGAAGCAAATTTGTAAAATTTCAAGAAGAGTGTACAATTATACCAAACCATGAGTTGTAGTGCTCTAAAGAAACATTAGCCAAAGAGGAACTTCAAGAACAACAATTGGATAATAATACTCAAGGATAAAGATGAGGGTTTATCATTAATACCTTAAAATCAAGTGTTGAAAGAAATTTGGATCTCGCCATCAAGTATTATATTCCTATCAATACTCGCTCAAATATATGTCTCTCTAGTAAATCTATGTTAGGATTGATGATACTTCAATATAAAAGAGAAAACATTAATAAAAAATAACACACCATTCCTTAAGCAAGAGTAGCAATGACAAAGCTTCTCTTCAATTCATCTCCAATAGAGCTAATTATTGCATTCAAGATCGAGTTCTAACCATGTCAATACCACAAAATAATGCGGATGGCTCAAGACCCACTCCCAAATAAGTACATAAAATAAATATAAAAAATAAAATTCACAACAACTCTTATATTTTGAAAAGGTTTCTATTTTAATAAGGTCACTCAAACATCAAATCATACTAGAAAAACCCATGGACATCATGGGGAAATCAAGGGAACTACTTGAATGGAGCCTCAAATAATCTAATTGAAAATTATTTTAACAAAATCTATTTTTTCTTCGACTCTAATGTCTTAGACTCTATTTCCATATTAGAGATTAGGGTCACCACCTATGTCTACCAATGATTTTTCCAATGGGATGAGTGGGAATTCATGTCTCTCTCGAACTACTTCAATTTTTCTATCTCTAACATAAAATATGTTAGAAAGA
>APFE030354937.1:0-24350 GCA_000404065.3 Pinus taeda | reverse complement strand
ATTCTATAAATATTGGGGGTGTGTTGATTTCAACACATAGTATATTTTTGTTTACACCCTTCCACCATGCCCACAACCATTCACCCTACACCACTCCATCATTCAACTTGCTCTATCACTACATCCACTATTGCAACAACTAATATTGCATCTACTAAATCTATACCTACAATGGTTGAAAATATAGTTGTTACAACTACATCCTCTCCAACCCCCATCATTGCCTCAAGGAAGGTTGTCTAGCCAAGGTTGGACCTCTTGTTAGTGTGCATCCATTATTTTAGTAACAATTATTGTATCTATTGTAGCTACATATATAGTAGTTGCATCTATTATTGTTTTAACTACATCCTCCCTACTATAACATCCCTAATTTTACCCTTGTATTGTTAATGTTAAGTTATGACTAAATTGTTAGTGTGCAGAACATTGGTGGGATGATACATTAATTAAGTAGTTAAATTTCATTAGTTGAAACTAACTCATATAATTGAAGGAAGGACTGCCTTATGGATCCATAATATGAGGAAAGCTTTCTTGGTTATGTTCCTTGGAAGCCTTAACCTAATTCAATTAAATTATGAAGACATAAGTTGTAGGGAAATCACATTTCAGTTAATTTTTTGTTAGTAACATAATTAGTGAGAGAATTGATGAGTTGAAAATAATTTATTAGACAATATTACAGTGGTAGGGGGCATGGGATGGTGACCATCTTCCCCCTTGTTGAATAAAGGAGATAAAAAAATGTGGTGGCATGACTTTTCAGGAAATATAGGGGTTGTTACACAATGAAGTATTAGACAAAAAGACAATCGAAGGAAGAATGTGATTTTCAATTCCTAGAGCAAATCAAATATCCAAGGTATTGTTTCCTCATATGCATGATGAGATATCAAGGAAAAATGTATAATAACAACACTAGAGAAATGGTAAAAGTCATATCTTGTGTAATGGTGGATCTAGGTTGTTCATATAAGGGTGTTTATTTAGATTTTTTCATCTAGAGGGGTTGACCTATCGATATTTTGGTTCTACTTTTGTGTTGGTGGTGCATTAGATTTCTTTATCCAGTTTTTTGAAAGATGAGAGGTGTTAAAATTTTCTGCTATATATATAGTAGATATAATTTTGTTGTAGGTATTTACCTCCTAATGATTTCTACATAGTATTCTTATTCCATTGATATGATTGGGAAAGTAAACTTCATAAATCATCAATAGTAAATGCAGTGGAAATAGTAAAGATCATAGAAAGGCAACCATGCATAATAGAGAAAATATTTTATCCTAGGAAACCTAACCTTGGGAGAAAACCCAACAACTTTTATTTTCAAAATAATTATTCTTCAACAAGTTTACAAATCAATAATTTGTCTAGAAATTTGTGCCAAATATCAAGTCCTAATACCAGTTAAAACTTGTCAAGATATCACAAGTCAACACTAGTCCTATGGAAATAAACCATTGAATAGGAAAGTGAAAATAAACCATATATCACCCATAAGCTCCTATGGAAATGTCTTGAAGGAAGGATCAAGGAGGTTGGACAACATGATGAAAAGTATAAGAAATTAAAGGAGACATTCTAGCAAGAGTCTGGGGATGATCTGGGCAAGGAATATGGACTCTCAGAAGATGGCATGATTAGATTCAAGAATATAATCTATGTTCCAAATGAAGGGAATCCATATAAGTTGATATTGAAGGAGTTTCATGCTAATGCATAATCTAATCACCCAAGCCACAAAAAGATTATATTAGCCATTAAGAAATTTTACTAATGGCTTGACTTGAAAAGGGAAGTGGTTGATTTCATCTCCAAATGCATGGAATGTCAAAAAGTAAAAGTTTAGTGCAAGCACTCAGCTAGTCTATTGCAGCATATTCCCATTATGGAATGGAAGTTAGAGGTGGTTTCCATGGACTTTGTTATAGGGATGGAAAATAATTCTAAACAACATGATGAAAACATAGTAGTGGTTGACATTTTCAACAAAGTGGCTCACTTCATAGTTGTTAAGTCTATGAATTCAGCTAGTGAGGTCGATTAAATTTTCATACAAGAAGTTTCGAGATTACATGGAGTTCGATCAGAGTAGAGAAGCGGGTGAGATTGGTTTTACGGGGAGTGGGAGGAAGGCGGGAAAGCAAACTAGGGTTTCGAACTATGACAGAGGTAGTGAAAGGACGCACAGAAGGGAGCTCATCTCCCTCTTACAATCTGGCCATGGCTATTAAGGGCAAAAAACCAATAGAATATGATAGAGAGCATGCAAAAGGAAGGGATAGAGGCAGAGAAGAAGAACATGAGGGGAGTAAGTCAAACAAGCACAATAATGCAATGGAAAATGAAGAAGAAATCAGGGAACAGGGCACTAAAGACAAAGCACACATGGGCCCATTCAAACCGAAAGCAGCGGTAACTCCCAGAGTCATTTTAAATGACCCAACGCTGCAGGCGCACAGGGATCACATGCAAACTTATGCAATCATTTGTAAATTTATGGGGTTGTGGCCCAATGAAAAAGTCTTACAAACGTGGATTAAATATCACTGGAAACCAAAAGGTAGCATTGACCTACATCTGGGGTCCAAGGGATTTTTCACTGTGGTATTTACAAATATTGAAGATAAGGAAAAAGTGTTTGAAGGAGGGCCATACTTTTATGCTGCAACAGGCCTCTATATGCGACCATGGATTATGAATTTTGTCCCAGAATGCGAAACTTTTACTTCAGTCCCAGTCTAGGTAAGACTCTATTCTCTACCTCTTGATTACTGGCAAACAAAATCCCTATCAGCCATAGGAAATAAGTTAGGGCAGTATGTCAAAGTTTTTGAGGCCACTAGAAGGGGAAAGTATACTTCCTTCGCCAGAATATGTGTGGAGATGGATCTCTATAGATCTTTTCCAGATGAGGTCATTCTGGAAGTTTTTGATGAAGAATGGACGCAAACGGTAGATTATGAACATATTCCTTTCAGATGTCGCAAATGTCATGAGCATGGACATATGTTCAGAGACTGCCCTCTCAGTAAGATAGAAAGCAAAGGCAAAGTTGATACAATGAAGGATTCAGAAAGTTTCCTCAAAGTGGAACACAAGGGAAAGGGAGGCAGAAGAGGAATCAGAACACGTAAAGTTGCAGGGCGACAAGCGAACTAGAACATGTTCCAAGTCCTTGAAGGAGAAGAAGATCCAATAGAGAAAGTTCAAACAAAGGAAGGGAGCCCGGTGGAGGAGGAGAAAGCAGAAGACAGTGAACCAACGCAAGAAAACAACAAACAAAAATAATTTATGATAAGTGATGCTAAACAAGATATGGATTTGGAAATGACCCAAAGTGAGATGGAAATGGAGGACCATGAACTCCAGGAAATTCTTGAGAAAGACAACCTAGATTTAGAAGTTTTCTTGAATCAAGGAACCAAAGAAGGGATAGACTCATTACCTACAGAGGAATTTAATAGGGTTCAACAGCTGTTTTTATGGAAAACCCAGAATAAATGTGTGGAAAGACTAAAACACAAAGATAGACAAGGCCACGAAGGAGTGAAAACGATGAAAAATATAGCAGGATTAGCACCTAGAATCCTAGGAAAGAAGAGGAGCAGAAAAAAGCAAAATGATCTATTGATGGAATGTGGAAGGCTAATGATAGATTCAGGTAAGATGAAAGATCTATCCAGTTACTCCTTTACTAGCCTTTAATTATGTTATTTACTTCTTGGAATATTAGGGGTCTAGGTAGTAAAAGGAAACAAAGGTTACTGAGTAACAGAATGAAACAAGCATCTCCGGATCTGATTTTCATCCAAGAAACCAAATGTTCCATTCAAAAGATAAGAGATATCCATAGTAAATGGCTCAACAGATTTGAGTTCCTGGAAGTCAAAGCAGATAACACAACAGGTGGTATTCTTACACTTTGGAATCCACAAAAAATTGACTTGATAGATGCAGAGGCATCTAGGGATTATTTGTCTGTAGTAATTCAACCAGTAGGGGATAAGGAAACATACTTGGTCACAAATGTCTATGGACCTCAAAGAATGGATGACAAACTCAGGCTTCTAAACTCTCTGGAGTCTCACAGAGACAAACATGTGGGAATACCCTGGATCTTAGGGGGTGATTTCAACATGATTAGATCACTTACGGAAAAAAATGGGGAACTAGAGTTCTAGGTAAAGACTTTGCGTCTTTTCAAACCTTTATTGATAAGATGAAGCTAGTGGATATTGAAATGAATAACAGAATCTTCACTTGGAACAATAAAAGAGGAGGAGAATCACAGGTAGCTTCTAAGTTAGATAGATTCATAATATCAGAAGATCTTATGCTCAATAACAAGGAAATGGTGGCAAGAGTGCTCCCCTTTGGAGGCTCAGATCATTGGCTGATATATTTGAAGGTTCAAGGCATTGGTAGACCCAAGAATAGACCTTTTAGATTTGAGAACAACTGGCTGTCCCACCCAGATTTTTTGAGCAATGTAATCGACTGGTGGATAGAGGAGTTAAACATTCAGGGCACTAGAATGTTCCTTCTCTAGAAAATATTGAAGCACATCAAAACCTGGCTCAAAGATTGGAACAAGAATGAATTTGGAAATATCTTTGAAGGGAAAAAATTATTGAAGCTAGAATGTAGGAACTTAACCAAATCCTTATCAAAGAGGGCCATGACAAAGTAAAAAGTGATCAAGACACCAAATATCAGCAACAATGGGAGAATATATGCAAAGAAGAGGAAATATTTTGGAAACAAAAATCTAGAGTCCAATGCCTAAAGGAGGGTGAACGAAATACCAGATTTTTTCACAAATCCACCATGGCTAACAGAGCACACAATAGAATTTCTCTGATTAAGGATAAAAGAGGAAATAATCTCAATTCACATGAAGAAATAGAAGCATTTCTAGTCCAGCACTTTCGAAGCATATCACAGGAAACCTGTTATGAAAGAGATCACTACATCGAGGATTTCACCAAACATATACCTAGGACGGTTTCCAGAGAGGATAATATTAATCTTTACAAGCTAGTGACTGAAGAGGAGGTTAGTGGGGTTCTCAAAGAAATGCAGAATGGAAAGGCACCAGGCCCAGATGGTTTCAATGTTGAATTCTTCAAAGCTTGCAAGAATATTGTCAAAAAATATATTCTGCAGGTTGTGGAAGATTCCAGGAGGAACAAGACCATTTTGAAAGTGCTAAACTCCTCTTTTATAGCCATGATCCCTAAACAGGAGATGACTCTAACCCTTGATAAATTCATACATATAGCATTGTGCAATGTGGTTTCTAAGATAATTTCAAAAGTAGTTGCAAATAGACTCAAACCCCTCTTGCCTTCACTAGTTTCGGGGGAACAAGCTGGATATGTGGAAGGAAGGTAGATTCTTAATAATATCATCGAAGCACATGAAGTAGTGCACTCTCTTACCAGCAAGAGAAAATATGGTATGATTATGCAACTGGACATTTCCAAAGCTTATGGTAAGCTGAATTGGAGCTATATGAGGAAAGTTCTTATTGCTTTTGAGTTTGACCACAATTAGGTTAGACGGATCATGGCTTTGATTACCTCTTCCATTTTTTCAATTCTAGTCAACAGCTCTCCTTTGGATACCTTCACCCCTTCCAAAGGACTCAGGTAGGGTGACCCTCTCTCTCCCTTTCTCTTCATCCTCATGATGGAAGGTCTGGGCAGAGCTATCAAGTATGCTAAAGAAGTTGGTAACATAAGGGGCATTCATCTCTCTGTTAATGGACTAGCCTTGACTCATCAACAATTTGTGGATGATACCATGCTACAGGGAATAACCATAGTCAAAGAGGCTATTTCTTATAAACAAATCCTAAATGACTTTGCCATGGCCTCAGGCTTGGAAGTTAATCACTCCAAACCCAAGATTTTTTTCTTTAATACTAACATTGCTATTCAGAGGAACATACCTAGAATTATGGGTTTTCAAAGAGACTCCGTTCCCTCGAAATATCTAGGGATTCCATTAACTGCAAAACCACTTCACAAGAGTATCTGGGAGCCGATGATCAGTAAGTTGCATGAAAAGACCAGTTTATGGACAATGAGGTCTTTAAACTTGGCTGGTAGGTTGATCATCACAAAGGCTGTTCTACAATCTATCCCGATCTTTATGCTTTCAACTATTCCTACTCCTAAAGGCAAGGGGGAAGAAAAGAGGAAGTGGGCCTTAGTTGCTTGGGAAAAAAATTGCAAACCCAAAAACTATGGGGGTCTTGGATTGGACGCTCCTAAAATCCTAGGTAGGGTTCTAGGAGCTAAATTATGGTGGCGTTGGATCAAGGAACTAGAGGCACAATGGGAAATAACTTGGAAGGAAAAATATGCAAGTTCATGGCTAGATAATGACTGCATAAGGATGGATGGAAATATAAGAGGATCTCACATTTGGAACAAAGCCTGGGAGAACAGAGGCTTAATCCAAGATAACATCTTCTGGGAAATCAGAGAGGGATACTTAGCCTTATTCTGGGAGGACAGATGGCAACAAGAACCTATTTTGTTACAGGAAGATCTGGAGAACCTCAAAGCAGAGACAGACACTAAGGGACTCACTTAGGTTAAGTATTTTTGGGAGCAAACTAATAGTTCTGGGAAATGGAGAAACTATAAGAATTTTGAGCTTAGAAATGATAGTCCTCTAAAAGCTAAGGCTGAAAGACTGATGAAAATGTTACAGCAAAGGAAAATCCTAGTGTCAAAGGGGCAAGACCAGCTGAGATGGGGCAACAACACCGAAGGGAACTTCAACCTGAAGGAAGCTAAAATCATTTTCCTTGAGCTTGATTCTCATGCTCCTGACAGGATTTGGCAAAATCTATGGAAGCATCAGGGCTGGATGAAAGTTAAACTCTTTTTGTGGTTGGTTTTGCAAAGGAAAGTCTTGACCTGGAACAACATTAGGAAGAGGGGTTTCCTTGGGCCTTCGATATGCCCACTCTGTGAGGCTCAAGAGGAAACCATGGAACACCTTCTCAACACCTGCGTTTTCACTTCTTCATTATGGGATTTTTTTTTCCTTAATCTTCCTACAATATGATAGAGATAAGGAAAGTCTTTTCAATACCCTTACCAAATGGAGAAGGAATTTTTCAGATAATGAAGTTCTTAGGTCAGCATGGGCTCTTACACCAAGCTTCATAATATGGAACATCTAGAAAGAAAGGAACAATAGAATATTCAAAAATGTTAAGAAATGTTCCCAGTATATTTATGATCTAATCCTAAGACAGATTAAAGAAACGGTTAGTACTAAAATTCGAAACCTCCCCTTGAACCCCCCTTCTGCTACATATAGGAGGATTCTCTGTGGGATAAATTTGCAGGAACTCATTCCTTAAGGATTACTCAGGCAAAGTTTTATTGCGGATCCTGTGCTAGACTTCTAGCATCCCCCCCCTAATGGCTTTCTCAAATTCAACATTGATGGGGCTTCCAAAGGTAATCCTGGCTTGGCAGGCCATGGAGGCATGTTAAGGGATGACAAAGGAGACATTCTGTTTATCTTCTATGACCACTTAGGAAAGGCCACCAACAACATGGCGGAGTCAATCTCCATGGAACATTGTCTTGAGATCCTGGTCTAGGAAATCGTCAAAATACAGTTATTGAAGTAGACTCTGAGTTATTCATCAACTCAGTCAAAAGAATAAGCTGGGGAACAAATTCGGGGAAAGCCTCCAAAAACTGGAGGCTAAATCAAATTTTCCAATGAATTCACACTCATCTATAATGCATAAGAACAATCAATCTTGCACATATACGTAGAAAGGCCAAGAAGCTTGCAGATTTTCTAGCCAATCAAGGAGTGATCTGCACAGATAACAAGGTGGCAATGAACTGGAGAGAGTTACCTCGTAACAGATTAAAAATGGAATGTCAAAACCAAGAAGATGAAGACAATTCAAAGTTTCTTAATAGAACCATGGAGGCGGGTACAGTTACATAGCAGATGGCGGAAGAGGTATTTTCACAATGGAGTCTTTGGATAAAGGGTCGAAAAGGTCTACCGGTGATCCCCAAATTTTCTGGCTCAATTAGATGCTAGTGGCACTGTTAAGATTGAAAGAGTTTCAAGGTTTGCAGGAAGGATGGCGGTGATTGCTTGGCGCATCGAGGAGAAAAGGGTTGATGTTGTGTATGGTTGGGAGCAGAGGAACATCGGAGATTGCAATACCATTGTTCTTTTAATTCTGTTCCCTTTTCCACAACTCGAGTGGTTTTTAGGTGATCGCGGCTCCAACAGGCAGGAAGTGGTTTTTCCTGTCCGGGAGCGATCACATTCGCTGAGCTCCACGTGGCGGCGGGGTCGGGAGGAAAACCACCCTCATCGCGAGTTATCATCCATGAATGTTGGCCGGTCCGATATTAATATCCACCATTGGATGGCTCTTTGTGACTCAACGGTTCAAATCAATCGCACAAGTTTGAGGTCCCAGGTGGTACAGGCTAGTAGCGCTTTAGTACGATTTGGACAATAGTCTATGGTTCATACAGAAAGGTTTATGGATCGAGACTAATTAGGTTGGTCAGGGGTATTAGGAAAGGTCTAACTTGAGAGTTCATACCAATGTTTGAGAACTCGAGCATTTGAACCTTCTTTTCTTTTCGACCACTTTGTGTTTTTTCATTTCCAAGGCCAAACTCATTAATTTTTCTTTTTGAGAAAGGTATAGTTTGAAGGTAGGGAGCAAGGAAAAGTTTTGCTTTAGTTTTTATCCACAATCAATGACCTTGAGAGTTTCGTTGTATTCTATGTAGGATTGGGAATTGACTTTGCATTCAACACAACTTCACATCTATAATCTTATGGGAAAATAGAGAGGACAAACAAATTTCTTGAGGACATGTTAAGAATGTTCATAATGTCCCAGCCAAGGAAGTGGGAAGATTATTTTCAACAAGTATAATTTGCATACAACAATGTGTATCGTTAATCATTGAAATTGATCCCATTTCAAGCACTTTATGGAAGGTGTTGTTATACTCCTATCAAATGGAATGATCTAATGAATAAGGTCCTTATTGGGCCTGATATGTTGAAAGAAATGGAAAAATAAATGCAAACCATGAAAAGGAATTTAAATGTGGCACAGGATAGAAAAACGATTTATGTCAATCAATGTAAAGTGCATAAAGAGTTCCATGTTGAGGAACATGTTCTCCTGCGAGTCAGACCCAAGAAGAGCTCCTTGAAATTTGGGTCATTTCCAAGTTGGAGCCACATTTTGTGGTTCATTTGAAATGCTCAAAAGGATAGGGTGAGTGGCCTATAGGCTAACATTTCCTCCATCAATAGGATTTAATTATGTCTTTCATGTTTCATTACTTAAAGGATATGTGCAGGATTATTATAACATAATTGATTTCTCTACGTTATATCTATAACTAGTGGGAGAGTTCCAGCCAAAACCCCTATGCATCTTGGATCAAAGGGTATTCACACTCTATAATCGAGAGATAAAGCAATTTAAAGTTAAGTGGAGGCACTTTCAGCTCAAGGAAGCCACATGGGAAATGGTTAACTAGATGCATGCAATATATCCTTTATTATTTGTTAAGTAAAGAAAATGTAAATACATTGTAAATGATGTATATATATATATGTGTGTGTGTGTGTGTGTGTGTGTATAAAGCTCCATATCGGTTGTGCTTGGTTTTTAAGCATGTGCTGTCTATATATGGTTATTGAATTACAAGGAAAATGGTCCATTAGATGGGCAGGGGACTATGATATCACTCATTAATATTTCCTCTTTGTAAATAATTATAATTATTTAAATAGGATGAGAGAAAGGGGCATGGATTCCAAATGCTTGGGGAGGGAGATTGGTTGAGAAATCAGTGAATTTAATTGTATCAACCATGGTTTGTCTAAGAAATTAAATGAGATGATTGTGCAATAAATTTAATTGCAAAGACAAGGATAGGATAATGTGCCTTTTGTCCCTAACAACAAGCTATAAATGACAGAAATTAAAAGCACAACAATAGGTTGCAATGTCCCAAGAAGTTGACGACGTGGAGTCTAAAAAAGGAAAAATGGTTGGTCTATTGAAGATACATGAAAAGAAGTTCGCAGACATAGAGAATACATTACTCTTCTCTCTCATGTATGTATAGTGGGAGGGATGGGTGAAGATGTTTGAACTCATTATCCCTCACATACACGATAGAATAGAACAATGGTGAACACTACAAGAAAATTACTCCAAGGGAAGAGGTGAACAGATAAAGAACAATGATCAATGCCATAAGGATTGAGCCATCGAGAAAGTGAATCAACCGAGGAACCCTCCAAGAGGCTTGCTAGGTGAAATAATATAGAGAGCAGTGGCTTTCTCGAAAGTTGAAGAACCCATTGGAAGGTTATGGATTGATGAACATACTACATTGGGAAGAGACATTAAGGTACTTGTGAGGTTGATGAACCATTAGGATTTGCCTTGGGGATGAAGCTCGAGTGCTTGAATCATTCATGAACTGCCTAGAGAGGTGATCCCTTTACTCACCAATATCTTTTACACTGATAAACCTTCTATTGATGTGGAATCCTTTTTCCCAAAAGTTAGTTGGGACTCTCTATATCGTGGAATCCTGACATGGATGTAGATATGGTTTGAAAAGTCTGAAAGGATTGAGTGGAACTTGTGTCGCTAGTGGATGCAGAGGGACCTTCTGACATCCTATTTCAATTGTAAATATTATTCAAGTTTTCTCTCAAAGGCACTCCACCTCAAGCACCAGAATCTGGCTCAGGGGCGATAACTACACGTGAACATGACTATAGATTGTCTAATTTTGGATGGAGAGTTGAAGTTGCACTCTCAATCAACAAATCATTGTGTTACATAAGATAAGTACATATCTGTGCTTATTTATTTAAAATATCAAGTACATATGTTTTTCATTAGTTGAATGTTTTATTTGTGATATGAAATTGGGGCTTCACTCATAAAAGGGGAATGTTAGTACTTTCAACAATGATTTTTAAGGAAATAATTGTTTTCCTGTGATTAATCCTAGACTGGATTGTAATCTTAATAATTGGATAAATGTATGGGTGAAATGTATTCATTGCAATGTTTTTTTGTTTTACTCTGAGATTGAAATTTAGTCGAGAGGCATGCATGTAGCCTTGATATGTGAATGACTATATGGTTATATACATTGGGGCTGCAATTTTCCCATTTAAGCTCAAGAAAGATAGTTAGAGTATGTCTATTTATATATAGCGGCCTAACAACAATGGCCAAGTCTCGAAAATGAACAAGAAGAGTAGCCCAAAATTCCTGCATACACCCTTGTATGTTTGAAAAATACATGTCAGAGACCTAGGTGAAGGTTCTTATATGAACATTAAAAGTCGCCATGCACGAGGTTGTAACTCCTTAAGTCCGAAATATAGGACTTTGGAAGGAAGTGACTTAACTCTCTTGATTTTGTGACCAAGTGTAGCGATCAAGTGCTTAGATAGGAGAAAATTGACCCATTAATGGGTAAGCTCTCATGGCCATTGAATGGACTCAAAAGAGTTACCTTTAGAAGTTCCAAGCAGCGACATAGTTTGATACCATGAGGGTAAAATCTCTAGGATGATGTGGCAGCGAGATTGGTTGGATGTCCATTATGAAGAAATGGAGGAAAACCTCAAATTCCTTATGACATGGAAAATGTGCATACAAGGGATTGGAACTTGTGGTGGGACCCATAATTATGTGGCATGGTGAAAGATCATGGTGCCCCAACCCTTACGTCTAGTGATGTCACCCTGGACCTCAGACCTTGGAGATGCTGGATAGAAGGCATGGTAGGACTATCGAGATCTAATTGCCAAGGTGACTAGGTGTGTGGGGCCCATTTAGTGGGGTCAAGCACTACGTGGGGTGAGTGTTTTCCCATTAAGGCCAAGGGGGATACTAAGCTTACCACTAGGTGTATACTACCGCGTAGTCTTGAAAGGTTGTCCCTAGTAGCCTCAGTGTGGAACAGATTCGAAAACCTGCTGATATGGTAATTCCCAAGGTGACATGGCCACATAGGGCTCGCACCCACATGCCTTTCTTAAAAAAAAATGTGCATTATAAGAGGGATCACGTGGACCATAAAAAAAAGGTTATACATGAACTTGTATCAGCCTATTGAAAATTTCCACTTGGCCATGACATGGCATGTGACTGGAACAACCACGTAGGCATCACGTGGGTATCATGGCAAGTCAAGATGACCTGGCGCTATATAATAGGCCAATCTTTGATGGCCATATATTTCCATTTGGGAGTCATATTGAATCAAGTTTTATATCATTTGAAAGGTCTCAATGAGACAAACACAACAATGATATTCATTTTTTAACTTTTGAAAAAATTTTAAGAGATCGAAAAATTTAGACAACATTTCCATAGCGAGACATTTGAGGTCTGGACAGCATTGTAACTGCATCCTTCTATAGTTAGTTGGGGCTAGGGTTAGTAGGGGACACATTACAATAACAATGAGATGGTGTGAAGGAAGAATCCATTATGATGCTTTGCTAAAGCAAGAATGATGTCTCTTTAGTTGTTGTTTGTACTTCCAAGACATGAAAATGTATAAATGAAATCTAGAAAGATGAGAAGAAAGAGTGGTTATTATTGATGATTTCACTTTTAGTAGATTCTACAACCATTTACATTGCTCGATTTAAAAATGAGTTTTGTTATTAATTTAAATTAAAGGTTGCCTCATTGTAATTGCATTCATTTCATTAAGTTATAATTCAACAAGATTACTCACAATTAATTGTAATCACCCAATCAAAACCTAGAAACAACTAGTGTTTCAAGGGACTACATTTAAAAAATTTTGAGATAAAATACTGTCTCGTATTTCTATTTTAATTTGTTTTTCTTTGCTTTATTCTTAGTTAGATATGTGTAATTTTTTAATCGTTCATTTTATTTTATTTTTTTTAATTCTTAATTGAATATGTGTAATTTTTTGTTTTATTCTTAATTGATTATTTGTAATTTTTTAATCATTTATGTGAAAACTTCCCCAATTTAATTAGTTTAACATTAATTTTCTTTTCAATTTAATTTGCTTGCTTGTAAGATTTTATGGTTAAGAAAATATTATACATTCCATATAAACCTTTTCTTTAATTTTAAAGTGGCATGTAACCTTTTAAATTTGGTTTTCGAATCCATATAAGGCCTTATATCGGCAGATGATGTTGGTACCATTTATAAGAATGAGCTACACTATTTTATCTTATGCATGCAAGTCTAATTTACATTCTTAAATATAAATTAAATGGTTTGAACATATATCGTGGCTGTGCTTATTCAACCTTAATTTCATACTAAACTTAGCTTTTACTGGAATCATAGATATCGATATATTTGAATGCAAAAGTTTAGTAGAGTTGTAGAACCAGAATCATAAACATCTTTTAAGTGCACAATTTTACTGGAATAACTAATATATCATTGCTTCCTCTTACATTCCATGTTACAATTTAAGATATCATTGCTTTCCTCTTACATTCCATGTTATAATTTTCATTTTTGAGGTTTATTAAGTTGGCTCAATATAGCTAACATCGATACCACCATCCTAAATTCACAAGCATATATCCCACCATCTGGATTGATTCATGGAATTTATTTTGTCCTTTTCTTTTCCCTAATTTATGGGTTGATCTCAGATCTATGTCATTGCTCGTCGGGGCTCCTGTCGCTCCTGATTGTTCGATTTGATCCCTCTTCCTCTAGGCTTGAAATTTCTGAAACATTTCTCGATATAGCATATTTTGATCCTCTGGGATAAATATCTCATCCAAATTTTTCCATTCTTGCAGTGATTTCTTTAACATCGTTCCCTTTGTGCTTAGTTCTTTTGTTATGTTGTCAACTTTCATATTCTCTAGATCTTTAGTGCTCTCTTCCTCCTCCTGATCTTTGAGTTCTCCTTGATTTTCCCTTTTGGGTTTAGGTTTGCTACTCAGAGGTATCATAACTCCCCCCAAGATCGTTGATTTGGCCAGTTCACTTGGTCCTTCCTCCTCTCTTTCCAAAGCTTCAAATTTGTTACTATTGGCATGTTTCTTTTTTTATTGTTTTGTCCTGTTTGCATTGGAGCTTTCGGGTTGCATTTTTTGTAGACCACTGACTGGAAACCCTCCTCGTCCTCCTGAGATTTTTCCTTGTTTGATTTTCCTTCTTGTCTCGAGATCGTCGACTGGTTCAAAAGGAAATATATGAAGAGATGACCATATTCGTGGCATCTTCGGCAACAGAAATGGACTTGCTTGTAATCCAACTGTTGTTTCCATATTTCATCTTGGTACTCCAACTCGATAAATTCTAGGATGGTTCAAAAATATTCATGTAAAAGAATATTCTATTATAAGAGGTGTGTCTACCCCTCTCTGTGGAGTCCACAATTTTTACAAATCTAAAAATGGAATTCCCGATCCCTTCCAAAATCTCTAGATCGTAAAATTCTATCAGTAAGGAGAACAAGTGAACCCAGAACGAGGCAACCATAAACTTTTTGTGGTTTGTGTTAGTTCATGCAAGTAATGTCAGTCACCAGTGATCAAATATTCTCTTATAAGGTTTGTTAGGGTATCGAGGTCAAACTTTATCATTTCATTAGGTTTCAAAATAAATTTAGTCACTGGTTGTTGTGTCTAGGTCACTGCTACTCCCTTCAGTTACTCATGGTCTTCATCACTCATCATGGTCATTGTCTTCTTCGAGGTATCATATCTTCATTTAAGTGTCTTGGGTCATGAAATGGTTAAATTCCTCATTTTAGGTCATGGTCTAGGGTTTCACTCCATGTGTCATCATGATAACATATGTCAAAACAAAAACATGTCCATCATGTGAAACAGTGGATAAAGGGATTTAATAGCTTAGGGAAATAAAAGTAAAGGTAAAGGTAATTTTTTATTTCAAATAAGACAATGTTACAGTACACTACCTCATCTCATCAATTCTCAAAGGAACATATGATGTCATACCACTACCAAAGCAAAATCAACTTTCAAGCTACAAAGGACCATCCACAGAATAAAAAGGGTTTCATTTCAAAATTCACAAGTTTGAGCATCTCATTGGCAAGTAAATAAACATCTGGCACCTCTTATGCATCCTTCATTTTGGAGAACTCAGTGAAAATCCCTCTCCTAGAGTTTCACTGTGCTTTTGCGCTCCAAATTATTTTGCTTCATTGCAGTGAGACAAATCCTTTTTAATATGTTCCATAACCCCCACACATACCTTATCTACCCCTCCCAACCATTTCCCTTACCCATTCCCTTTATTACCCCTCATTTCCCTAAACCAGAGCTCAATCATGCATTTTTGCAAATTTCTAGACTAGGACTATGTTTTGGACTTTTTCACACCTTTCCCTTAGTCTTTTCAAGAAATTCCACCTCCTTACACTCCATAACATCTATCCCTACTACACAAAAGTTTCCCAAGAATTTAGAAATTCCCTAACCCCTTCATTCCCCTCCATCTACAAGACTATCTCAAATCCCTTGTTTTCCTAAAACTAAGCTCTAATTCTTCCTCCTAGTGAGCTAGGGTTTCACCTTGGAAGCAGAGGCCACACACACCTACAAGAAGAATTACAATAATGGAGGACATGTTTGAAGATTTGAGCCATCTAACATCAAGGAGATCAGTGCCTCATAAACCCATCAAGAGGTTATTTGGGGCACACAGGGAATAGTTTTACTTCAAAGTGTGTTTCTGACCAAATGGAGATGAAATTGACAAAAGTGGAAGAGGTTTTTGTCAATAATGTACCAAGGGACAAAAAATACTTCAGTTTCTACACAGGTATCATAGATTGGGAGATATGAAACTTTCTTGGAGACCTATGTCAGAAAATCAAATATTTTCAACTTAATTTCATGTTTTAGTCATCATTTTGTGGCACAGATTCCGAGAAACAGAAACTGAAATGCCAAAAATTGAGAAAGGATTTTCTTCACTGCATTCGTATATACAAATACCTCTTGAAGTTTTCCAAAAATCCATATGGTTAGAGACATAGCACTCCCTCTTTGAGCCCTATTGTTCCAGAAAAACCCAAACTTTTGACCCTACCAACAACGCAATGCCTTGGTGCTGCACTTTTTCCTCCTAGCTCCAAATGACAAGTGGCTTGAATTTTTGGAAATATGATGCCCTCCTCTAAAAACCCATTTAGTCATATTTTCTAGACAGGGTTCAGATTTTGAGAAAAATGAGAAAAAGTTGTCAAAAATCAACATTCTACCCCTCTTTTTCACTCACGATGAACTTTTGAAGCCCTTCCCATGGGTCATTTTAAACAATTCAAGATGTTTAGGAAACTAGAGAGGAAATGCTAGTTGACCATTCTCTCAGATTTCAAATTTAACTTCAGAAAGTCACTTAAAAATGGCCTCAAATTGGGTGCTGCACTTTTGTAATTTTCTGAGTTTTCAATTAAAAAATTACACTCTGTAATATCTCAGATTTCTAGTCTGACTTGGTCAAAGGTAAATTAATGATGTAACTTAAGTAGTGTGAAGTCTAGATGATGTAATAATGAATAAATATGCATGATAGGTTTTTTTATGGTTAATTCAGCCTCATAAATGAAGCAAAACTCAAATCAAAGTCTAAGAGAAGAGTTTGTTTTTTACCTTCTCACTCTCCCTTGTTGGTTGAGAGATTCTTGGAACTATTCCACCACTTAGAGATTCGAACACTAAAGGTGGGGAAAAGGTTTTGTTTCAGTTTATATATATTATTTCTTATTCAAAGAGGAGGGTTGGACTTCATATGAGAGGACTTGTATCTTATGCTTTCATACAATTAATCAAGGAGCGGTTACAACTATTTTTCAGCAATACTTGTCTAGTGAGTTTGTGGTGTTCTTTCTCTTCTATATAAGTATATTATGAATGAATTCATATCCCTTAACATGCTTTTCCTTCCTCACTAATTTTCCTTATAGTTATATAGGTAGAATTCTTTAGATTCAAAGCTTTGTTTATGTGGAAAATCATGTTTGTGTATTTCTTCTTCTAGATTAATGAATTCATGGTAATACATGCTCATTGTGAATTTATAACATTTTAAAACCCTACACTACATTGATAAAACTCTCATATTCATCACAACACTGTTATCTTGCTCCTATTTATGCCTGCTACTGCAACCCTTTGAGACTTTGACCTAATTGCTTTTTCTCATCCCTGTTCCAGCAACTCAAAAACCCTAAATGTTCAAAAATTTGACTAAATTTTTTAGATGTAGCCTAAAATCCATTTCTTTTCCAGTCATTGACTGAGAAATCCTTAGATAGATCCCTCTCTGGTTTAGCAGGTCTAGTTGATGAACTCCAAGTGGTTTGAAGTTACCTCTTTCGGTCTCCTCCTTAGCCTAGGACTTTGTAGAGGATAACATTTTGTGTTGTAGAATTCCTCCCATAATCTCATGAAGATGCCTGCATTATAGAAGAAATACGAGATGTTCTCAAAAACCCTTGCTTTATCTTCCAAATTGTGAAGACCATTTTAAAGAAGCCCCTGACTCCTAGCTTCATATCTATGTGATCCTTCAATTGTTATTTCAAGTGGTTCCACTTTATAAGATCTTTCTATGAGGGCCAAATTCTGATGAATTTACAGATCAAGACATGGTCCTTCATGTATTTCTTGTAATTCTCCATTATATTTCTTAGGATGAAAAATCTTGGCCTTTTAGTAGTTCTTAGAAGGCATTGTTGTTACCTACCTTAGCTCCTTGCTTACTACTATCATCGGATACCACATTTTTGTAGGAGGGGATCTCTCCTTTCACGCCCCTATCCTGTCGATGATCTTTCAACCACACATAGACAGGTGTGGCACCACTACCTAATTTCTTCTCACCAATACTAATGAGTACAGGATACACCTAACATTCAACACTTAGTCATTTTATGAAATTTACTAAGAATTCATCATTTTTACACAACGGAAATAAAATTCGTTAGCATCATCATATAAATATGCACAACGGATAAAGATTATTCTAATTGGAGGGGCAACTCCCAGATTAGAGTTTGCCAAAATGATAATAATAACACAATTTTACAAGTATCTTTACAAATCCATTCTTTTCCAAGAACCCCAAGTTCACCTTGACAAACTGTCAAAAATAGCAATTCATCTTGTCCATTAAGGGTTGCCCTTTTGTTCAGTAGTGCCATTGCTCGTTCATTCATGCAGCGTGCTTAAGTAGAGGAAACCACCTATGGGTCACCCACTGTAGCTTGTTACTGGACAGGAGCGCCCAACCTTCGTGTCACCAACTTCTGCACCTATTCACCTATCGTTCAGCCTATGTCAACGTCACAGCCTATTAGGCAGCAGCACCCAAGCAGGTCACAGTTCACCATGCAAGAGAGCCTGCGGTATTTGGCAGCTCGTCTATAAGCAGAGCACCCACCTTCATGAGTCCAACTCATCCACGAGTTAGAGCACCCTCACGGGTTTGCCCAATCTACAGCTCGTCCAACCGTTTGCCCGTATGTCCACAACTTGACTACTCGACTCACCTGTCATAGTTCACTCATCTGTAGTGCACCCAACTCACCCTCTCCATAGCTCTACCCATAATTCATCACTGCAGCTCGCCGAGTAGACGTGCCCAAGCTAACTCAACTGCAGGTAAGATCACCCACCTGCGACTTCTCTGCACCCAAATTCCACTGAAACTTTGCAACTCGATTTTTGCCTTTCCATCTTAGCTTAGTGCTTTAGCCCTTGGTCTACCTACACTTTCGCCTCTCCTTATTTGCTTTCTCCCTTTTCTCTCTCAATGCTTATTGAACTTTCTTGGAGTACTTGATGCCTTTTTCCTCCAACTCATCATCCATATGTATGTGTCCTCCAAGTGATAAGGTGGGTCATCCTACCCAGGTCGACCATACAATTGCCTAATAAAATACCAAGAGTCCCGTTGATTCACCCAACTCGCCACTCCTCACATCGGCTAACTGACTCATCAGTTTTTTTGACACCTTCTAAACTTGTCACACATGCCTTTCCATACTTAGTAGATTTTCCGATTTTCAGTGTTTTGACCCTCTTAGTAGCTTGTTGCAACTCCTCATTGCAACTCATTGTTGCATGCTCACCTATGCGCATTTAACTGAATGCACCCGCTGGTCGTCGCAACTTGTCTCTTTTCCTTTAACCAAAGTTTTCCACCCCTCAATCAATCATCACACTTGCTTAACTCGTGGGCGTGACATACTCCTCGACTCAAATGGTTGTCGTCCTCAACAACACCATCACCTATCGTCCCAAAGTGCCTCTAGCTCCATCATCTAAAAAATGTCCATGTTTCCCACCTCTGCTCTATCATCGCATAAACCACTAAGGTTCATGTATCCATAAACAAGAAGTCTCCTCAATCCATGATCATTAATCCACATCTGTTGTAAACCCACATGATGCCCCACCATGGAAGGTTGGTCCCTCCAACTTGACTACATGCCATCACTACAACATATATCATTTCTGACCTCATCATGTATTATCTTCATGTGAAATGCTGCTATGATATTCCAATCCAACTAAAAAACATCTCAGTATACTATCGATCCTCATGATTCAAACTAGTCGGGTGATCAATCCAACTATCACACTCAAACCATAAGAATGCACCTCCTCATGCCATCATCAATTGTTTCTCTCAGCATCACGTCACTACATCAACTCGATCAAGAATCCATCCAAGTCTGAAATAAGTCATGCTCAGTTTCATGACATAATCCATCATCTCATCTACAACATGTTGTCCATGATGCTAATGTGAATGTGTTGTCATAAAATCACATTCATCCAAGCATCATCAACATGTCAAATAAATAAGCCTCATCTCCAAGGCCCCTTGTAATAGTGGTGCAGTCCTTCTAGATATCAAAGACCTGCACACACCTATCTCCAAGTTTTGTCTATTGAGAAAGGAGGGCCAGGAAGCTCCCTCCCTGACTCTCATCCACCCATATATTTTATTGATACTGCATCCTCGAGTACTTGTGCACGGCTTCATCCTCCTCATGTGTACAACCAAGCTTCTTAAGCTTGTCTTTTGTCAACTGAAAGTCATAGATGCCCATGGCATATCTATAAAATTCCACTATGCCAGTCAGATCTCTACCTGCATAATATTCTCTAATCACTAGCTTAGAAGAAGCATTTGAACTTCCTTTACATGCAACTCCATGGTGAAGATCCTTCGTAGAAGATGCACATGTCAAGTGTCTCAATATGTGCGAAATTGTCTTCCCACCTTCATCATTTCTCCTAGATCTTGAAACAATGTCAACTAACTTCCTTTCCTTCATTATTTGAGACATACATCGAAGTCCTCTTTTCTCCACATAATCATGCTTCACATTCATATCCTTTGTATAAAATTTCATAGAAGCCATCCTTGGTCTATATCCCAAGAAACTCCTTATATTCATAAGAACCAACATAGTTTTTCCTTTAGTTGTAATCAAGAGAATGTCATGGTCCACCATTGGTATGGATTGTGTAGACTTCATGAAATCCTACCCCAGTACCATAGTATGATCATCCAAGTCAACTACTCTTAAGCACAGCTTCCTAAATCATGAACCCACTCTCACTTGAGTGTCCTTCAAAACAGCTGTCACAACGTTCATGGTAGAGTTCACTGCTTTGAAAGGACTTAACTCTCTCCCCACTTTAGCTTTCTTCCCAAAATATGTTTTTTCTTTCTTGCTAAGGAAGCTATGAGTAGCCCCCGTGTCCAGCAATGTAGCAAAAGTATTTCCATGTACGGTTACCTGCATAAAACTCAGCTTCAAGGCATCACCATCCTCTCTAGGCTTCATCTTGCGTCTTATCTCTGTAACCTTCTTTGAAAATTCGACCTAGGAAGAGTCTTTCGACTTATGTTTCAACCTAACTTCCTTCTTAAGGTACTTTATCTCCCTCTTTGGTTCATCCAAGAAACTTGATCCTGGTTTAGCTTAAGCACCATCAAGATTTTTCTCCATTGCATTTTGCTTAAGTCCACCTACTTGGCACACATTGACTTCTTCCATCCGAGGTGATCCAATCTTCCAAACATTTTCCCTCATGATTTGGTGATAGCCCCAAAGTGTGTCAATGTAATTGAGCTCATATTGCTCTATCACAATGGGCTTTCAACCAAGAAAGTCCCTCTTAATTTCATCCTCAAGTCCCTTGACTTTTTCCTACACCATGGTGTTTTTCTCCCTTAGTCAAACTTTCTCATCCATGAGCTCCTAGAGTCTTAGATCACCCTATCATATCTTCTCATCAATTTCATTGAGTTCAATAGTCCTCCCATGAATATTACCCAATTCCTTTCTCTTGTTTACTATCTTGTCTCCCATGTGTATCAAAAGTTCCCACTCTTGCACAAGAGCTTCATAGCATTTATGTATTTCATCTTTCTAATAATTTGTCATGTCTTTGAGCTTCTAAAATGCTCTTTCAACCATCTTCACTTGTTCAACAAGTTTTCAATACCTACTTTAGCCTCAACAGTCATCAGCTTCAAAACCCAATATCAACTATCACGAAGTCTACACTTCAATCTGCAAGGCTTCTTGATACCAACTATCATGAACTGTAGTTGTATCACTTCCTCCAAATAACACTTGTCACATTGCTATCCTGGTGGTTATCTTTCAACTGCACATAGGCAAGTGCATCACCGCTACCTAATTTATTTTCACCAATACTAATGAGTACTGGCTAAGCCTAACATTCAACACTTAGTTATTTTTCTGAAATTTACTAGGCATTCATCATTTTTACACAACAGAAATAACATTCATCATCATTATCATATAAATATGCACAATGGATAAAACTTCTTTTAATGGGAGCGGCAACTCCTAGATTAGAGTCTACCCAAATGATAATAATAATACAATTTTATAAGTATTTATACAAATCTAGTCCTTACCAAGAACCCCAACTTCACCTTGACAAACTGTCAAAAACAACAATTCTGCCTATCCAATCAGGGTTGCCCATCCAGGGTCGCCCTTCCATTTAGCAGCACCCTTGCTCATTCAGTCGTGCAGCATGCTTGGGCAGAGGCACCCACCTACAGGTCACCCACCGCAGCTTGTCGTTGGGTAAGAGTGCCCAACCTCCGCGCCTGTTCACCTATCATTCAACTTGTGTCACCATCGCAACCTATTGGGTAGGAGTTCCCACGCAGGTCACAGTTCACAGTGTAAGAGAACCCACGTTGTTTAGCGTCTTGTTCGTAGGTAGAGCACCCACCTCCGTGTCACCCAAAATCATCTGTGGGTCAGAGTTCCCTCATTGGTTCGCGCAACCTCCAACTCGTCCCACTGTCTATCTACCCGCTCGCAGTTTCAGTACTCGACTTGCTTTTCATAGTCCGCCCATTCATAGTACACCTGACTCGCCCTCTCCGCAACTCACCCCGCAGTTCACCATTGTAGCTCCCCCGACAGATGTGCCTAGGCTAACTCGCCCGCAGGCAGGGTCACCCACCTATGACTCATCCGCACCCGAATTCTGTTGAAACTCTGTGACCCAGTTTTTCACCTTTCTATCTAGGCTTAGTGCTTCGACCCTCATCCCACCTGCACTTTCGCCTCTCCTTATTCACTTTCTCACTTTGCTCATTCAATACTTGTTAAACTTGTTTGGATTGCTTGATGCCTTACTCCAACTCGTCATCCATATATACATGTCCTCCATGAAATAAAGTCATTCGACCTACCTAGGCCAACCATACAATCACCTAATAAAATACCAAGAGTCATGTCGGTTCACCTAACTCGCCACTCCTCACGTCGACCCACTGACTCGTCGGGACACCTTATAAACACGTCGTACGTGCCTTTGCATACTTCGTCAATTTTCCAATTTTCAATTTTTTGACCCTCCTAGTAGCTCGTCACAACTTGTCAACGCAAACTTGTCGGGGCATGTTTAACCGAACACACCCACTCATCATCACAACTCCTCTCGTCGCCTTTAACCGAAGTTTTCCACCCCTTCGTCGCTCGTCGCACATGTTCATCTCGTGGGAATGACATCATTCGTCACGCCCCTACACTGGCAGTAATCTTCCAACCACACTATAGGAGGTGCAACACCACCGACCCTTTTCTTCTTAACAATGCTAACGATCATGGACTATGCCTTACTTCTATACTTAGAATATTTTCCAACAGCTAAAACTTTCACATCATTAGCATATTATCACCATTAACATTTAAATGCACAAAGGAATATCATGGGAGGGGCAACTCCCTATAAATATGAGTCTGCCTATATTAATAATGATAATATTAAGAATTACATATAAGCTTTACAACGGAGGGAATGTTACCGGGAATAATGTCCACTCGGATGCTGCTATTCCCACTAAGATGGGTGACTATCTTAGAAACAAACAAGTAAAGTCTACTATTGTTTTCTTTTATGAAGATAGACAAGAGGAGAACCAAGAAGACTAACCTGAGTCTTGCGCTTGATTTCCTCTCCTTCTTGATAGAGCTTCGTCGCTTCTTCTTCATCTGCCCAGCTTCAAAAAGAACCTGTGGAATCAGAGCAACATACTACTATCGAAGAAACAAAGATCTATATTCATAAATAGCACAGGATCAGATGTGTGTTAACCATATAAATGCATATATAAACAAGTACACAAGAATATGGAAGAAAACAAGAATAGCTTTATTAAGATGAAAAGTAGCAAGAGGATTACAACCATATGATCTAACCTAGCATCATCCTCCAGCTAGGAAGCCCTTCTTCACCACAAGCAAAGCTAAGATCACCCAACACTATGAATGTACACCAAAAAACCAACAACACTTCTCTATAAGATACAAAATTCCAGCCTCCGGATCTCTGTGATGAGGGATGTATATATAGATGATTACAAAGAGGTGAGTCATCTTCTGGGATCTTGATTAGTGTCCTCTCTCTGATAGTTCCTGCTTCCACTTGGAGAATGATGATCTCTTACTCATCCCTGGTCGAAAGCAGAGAGGAAAGTGTCAGAGGGGAAGCTTCTGGAAGATTCCATGATCTTCCACCTCGCATTTTTGTCCCTGCCATTTTTCCATTCCCGACCATCGCACCCTACAGAGGAGCAATTAAGTATGCATCGCATCTTGTACATTGGGAAGGTGATATGCATCGCACCCTCTACATTGAGCTTTCAGTATGGTCCAGTTTTGACCATTTATGAGCAGTTTTTAGTGGAGAACTTCTGGGAG
>APFE030354910.1:0-16285 GCA_000404065.3 Pinus taeda | reverse complement strand
CCTTCTCCGATGCGATAACACATGGTGTTATCAGAGATCGCAATTGGCGACTCCACTGTTCCAAAGGCCTGACTCTTTCCACTCCCACCTTGCAATATCAATTGCGGACTCGATAACTTCTCCCTATAGCATTTGGGCTCCGGTAGTGTCGCGCTATCGGAGTTCGACGCTTTAAATGGTCTTTTGCTCCACTTGAGGTCCTGCGATGCGATATTGGTCCGGACCCGATATGGGTATGAAGCAAATCGAATAGAATTTCATGTCCAAAACTATACTCCGGCTAAGTGAATTTTTCGATTTCTCTGTGTAAAACAGAGTTTTATCTGCGAGACTTAACAATGCATTTAAGAAGCCTGCGCTCGCCAATATGAAGGGAAAACTCCCCAACAAGTCTAATATTATGAGCTAATTGAAAAACAACAATTGAATCTCCATTGATACACGCAGAATCACACAGAACCAGGACTGGTACGTGTATAAAATACCAATTAACAGAGTCAATAATCAGATGCAGAGAGATTTTTTTTCTTCAAATGATAATGCTTCCGGCCTCTCGCTGTAGAGTGTCTTGTTATTTTATTTATAATAGATAGAGCCTTCACGACCATTATCCTTTAAAAAAACATGGCTTTTACATAAGTGATTTAAAGCAATAAAGCTACTACAACTTTTATAAAGCGACTTATTACAACTTGATCTTTATTCTTAATTCTATCATTATCCTAAGCTAGAAAAGCATGAAAATTTGTTGGCTAAAGGACCCCACTCCCTTGCTTGTAGATTTTTCTTTGGATTTTTGGAATATGTTTGAAGATTTTTCCCTCTAAGTCACATGCTCTTGCATGAGACTCCTGAGGACAAAATTTTTCATGGGCTCTTGTCCATGAGTTCATCTACAGAACTGCCCAGTTTTTGTAGCATATCTTCTGTAACCCAAGTAGCTTTAGCGGTTGGCTGTCCCTTCCATTTTACCAAATACTGGAAGTACTCTCGTCCCCTTGTCTTCTTAAACACCTTCTTGTCCAGAATTCTTTCTGGCTGCAACTCCTTTGCTGTGGGTAACTGTTTTACCCAGTTAATCTCTTGGTTCTCTTGTGCGGGTGCTGTATCATTTGCATTTTCACCTTCATACTTGTACAGGTCTGTCACATAAAAAAATGGTGATATTCCAACATCATGGGGTAACTCAATCTCATATGCATTTGTAGAAAACTTTCTTAGCACTCTGCATGGTCCAATTTTCTTGAATTTCATTTTGCATACTCCTTCTTTAGAAACCTCTCATTTTTGAGATGTCCTAAAACCAAATCTCCAACTTCAAAGTTCACCTCTCTTCTTCTCATGTTTGCTCTGGTTCTATACTTGATGTTGCTATCTTGCAGTTGTTGCTTCACTTGTTCATGTATTGCTTGCATTTCTGAAGCAAAATCTTCATCCTCTGCACTTCTCATCTCTTCTTTTCTCAAATTTCTTAATTCAGATATTCCTCTTGGATGCATTCCATAAACAATATGGAATGGACTCTGTCTTGTACTCCTGTTAGGTGAGTCATTATATGCATACTCAGCTTGTGCTAACACTTGATCTTGCTTTGGATGTTCTGTAATAAGGCTCCTTAAAGGATTGCTTAAACTCCTGTTCACCACTTCAGTCTGTCCATCAGTTTGTGGATGATAGGCAGAACTGAAACTTAATTTAGTTCCCAGCTTCTTCCATAATGTCCTCCAGAAATGTCCAACAAATTTGGAATCCTTGTCTGAGACAATACTTTTGGGCAACCCATGCAATCTTACAATCTCCTTAAAAAACAAATTAACAATGTGAGAAGCATCACTAGTTTTATAACATGGAATAAAGTGTGCCATTTTTGAAAATCTGTCCACTACAACAAAAATTGAATCATCATTACCTCTTTGAGTCTTTCGTAAGCCCAACACAAAATCCATACTTACCATATCCCAAGGCCTATCTGGAATTGGTAATTGGATATACAAACCTATGTTTTGGCTCCTTCCCTTTGCATATTAACAAATTTTGCAAGTTTTCACATACTTCTCCACTGTAGATTTCATTTTCGGCCAGAAATAAAATCTGTTTCGCTGTTCATAGGTCTTCTCTATGCCAAAATGTCCTGCAAGTCCTCCACTATGCTTTTCTTTAATTACATTCTCCCTCATTGAACATTTTGGTATGCACAACTGATTTTTCTTAAACAATAGTCCATATTGTAAGAAGTAATCCAACCATCTACTCCTATCCGTCAAAACAAGATTTTTACAAGCCTCAAATGCTTCTTTAAAATCTGAATCAGTCTCATACAATTCTTTAAGAAAATCAAAACCCAACACTTGGATTTGACTCTCTTGAAATAATACATTCCTCCTACTTAAGGCATTCACAAATTTATTTGATTGGCCATTTATATGCTTCAAAACAAAATGGAAACCTTGGAGATACTCTACCCATTTAGCATGTTTCTGGCTGAGCTTTGGCTGCTGCATTATAAATTGTAGTGCATGGTTATCTGAATAAAGGATAAATTCTTTTACATTAAATAATGCCTCCATTATTCTAATGACTACACAACTGTGTAGAACTCCTTGTCATAAGAAGAACGCTTCCTCTTTGAATCATTCAACTTTTCACTAAAATAGGCTATTGGTCTATCTTCTTGGCTTAAAACACCTCCAATTGCTTCTCCGCTGGCATCACACTTCACTTGAAAAGGTTTGTTAAAATCAGGCAGAACCAAAATAGGCTTTTCAGTAATTTTCTTTTTTAACAGCTGAAATTTTTTCTTTGCTTCAACAGTCCATTTAAATGGCTGTTTGTCCTTCTTTATGGTCTCAATAATAGGTGCATTTATCTTACTAAAATTCTTATGAATTTTCTATAAAAGCTAGCAAGACCATGAAAACTCCTTACCTCAAAAACACTCTCGGGTGTAGGCCGCTCCATAATTGCTTTGATCCATCTTCAGCCCTTCATCAGAAATAACAAAACCCAAGTACACTAGCTCTTCTTTCATGAATGAACACTTCTTCAAATTCAGCAATAATTTCTCTTGCTGCAGCCTTTGCAAACATAAGTTAGATGTCTTACGTGCTCCTCCTTAGACCTGCGATAAACTAATATATTGTCCAAATATACTATTACAAACTTACCAATGAACTCTTTAAGAACTTTATTCATTAGTCTCATAAATGTACTTGGTGCATTTGACAACCCAAAAGGCATTACTCTCCACACATACAATCCTCATTTGTCTTAAAAGCGGTTTTCCACTCATCCCCTTCTCTTATTCTTATTTGATGATAACACACTTTTAAGATATAGTTTTGAAAAATACTTTGCTCCACTCAAGCAATCCATTAAATTGAACATCTTCAATTCTAGGCAAAGGAAATTTGCACCTGATTGTGATTTTGTTAATGGCTCTTGAATTTGTACACATTCTCCAGCCTCCATCTTTCTTTGGACTTGGCACCATTGGTACTGTGCAAGGACTCAAGCTTTCTCTGATCAACCCTTTGTCAAACAATCCTTGCACTTGCTTTCTAACTTCTTCATTTTCTGTAGGAGTCGTTCTGTAAGCTGCTTTGTTAGGTAGACTTGCTCCAGGAATCAAATCTACATGATGGCTAATTCTTCCAATGGGTGGCAACTCATTTGGAAAATCATCAACAATAATGTCACAATATTTCTCCAACATTTCTTGAATTTCAACGGGTAAATCAGAAATTTTAGTAGAAGTCATTATTACCTTGGGCTGGCAAATTACAACAAAATTTACCTTATTTTCTTCAATTCGCTTCAAGTATTCTTTTTTCCAAGTTACAGAGTTTTTGGATCAGTCTTCTTTCCTGGTACATCTTCTTCTTGTAGAGGCAACAACGTATGATTGACACCATCCTTTCCAAACTTGTAGGTGTTTCTTTTTCCATCATGCATGGCTCCTGTGTCATATTGCCAAGGTCTTCCAAGCAATATGTAACACACATCCATTGGCATCACATCACATAAAATTTTATCTTTATACTTGCCCACCTGAAATTCCACTTCACACTATTCATTTACCAACAGTTGATGTCCCTTTTGCAACCATGACACCTTGTAAGGTGTTGGATGTTTCATTGTTTTCAGCTTCAATTTCTACACCACCTCTGTAGAGACCAAATTATCAGTGCTGCCACTATCAATGATCATCTGGCAACATTTCCCTTGGACTTTACACACTGGCCTGAATAAAGTCTTTCTTTGTGATGGTTCAACCACCTCCTTTGCTGGCTTGAGAAAAACTTTATTAATTACCAAAGATTCTCCTCTCTCTGATATATTTTCTTCTTCTGTCATTGTTGTTGTTGGTGTTTCTCCCTCGACTTGAGCAATAATGGCATTCCTCTTATTTGTTTCTGCATTCTCTGGGCACTCAAAAGTTCCGTGTCCCAGTTTGTTACATCTGTAACATCTTATTTTTCTGCCTCTTCCTCTAGAAAAACTCCCTCTGCCTCTTGCATCACCACCTGTGGGTGCATGCTGGGTTGAGTTGCTACTAGCTCCATCTTTAGGTGTTGTAGATCTTCTTCTACCACCTTGACTTCCCCTTCCTCAGAAAGTACCTGTCCCTCTAGCAGACTGCTTCCTCATGAGTTTTTCTTCAGCTTTCAGTGCTATCTGATAAGCTTCCTCTACTGTTTTAGCAGACAGTAGACTTATCTCATCTTGAATGTCCATCCTAAGACCATTCATATATCTAGCCACCTTCTCATCTGTATCCTGGGCTTCTCTAGCTCTTATGCTTACCTTGTAGAACTCCTCTGTGTATTTTTTCACTGTCAAATATCTTTGTCTAAGATTTTGCATTTGTTTAAACAAGGTTTGCTGATAATCACTTGGCAGAAACTTACCTCTTAGTTTTGCTACCATCCTGCTCCAATTCTTGATTGGTTGCTTGCCAAGTCTCTTCTTTTCTGCCTGCACACCATCCCACCAAAGCACTGCATGGCCTTTTAGCTTGGTGCCAACAAACTTCACTTTCTTCTCATCTTCTCTTTCTTCATAATCAAAGAATTTCTCCATGCCATTAATCCAGTCTTCAATTCTTTTGGATTCAGTCCTCTTTCATATATTGATACCTCTGTCTTTGGCCTGGCTGTGGATCTCAACATTGACTGAAAGAATCTCATCTCAAGAGTAACTGTTACAGCTTCCTCCTCTGCAGGTTCAACTTCAGGTTCACTAACATCTCCATCATCTGTGTTCCTGCCTGTTGTTAATGCATCCAATCTAACTTGCATCTGTTGCACAACTTCCATTACTTCAGCTTTTGCAACAGGCTGTCTTCTTCCACCACGTCCTCGTCCTTTTCCAAATCTGAAAGCCATAGTAACTTTCCTTCTCCTGCTTCTGATATTCAATGCAATGTCAGCTGACTCCTCTGATACCACTAATGGTGGCTTGGGTGTAGGCGATATGGACAACCTCTCAAATCTGGCTATAAATTCTTCAATTTCAGGGTGAATCTCACTTTCTTCTTCTGATTGCCTATCAGTCATCTAACAGTAAAACTGATGGCCTCATGGGTTTTTCCCCAATCACCCCTATCTTGGTTATGGTTCACAATTACCAAACTGGCCTCTATTCCTATCGGAACTGTAAATCCATAGGATTTACACAAAAATACTATCGACGCTTTAATAAATGGGGAAATTGTGTTTCCAAAGGAACAAAATATACTATTGGCGGGGATTTTGTTCCAAAGGAACAAAATACACTATTGGCGGGGATTTTGTTCCAAAGGAACAAAATACACTACTATTGACGCTTTTAATCACAGTCACGGCTTATAAACAGACTTTGTGTGAATTCCGAAGAATTACACTATCGACACGGTAATTGTTAAAGTATTGCATTATACGCAATATACACTATCGGCCCCTTTCAATCCTCCTTCTTCGATGGGATAACACATGGTGTTATCGGAGATCGCAATCAGTGACTCCATTGTTCCAAAGGCTTGACTCTTTCCGCTCCCACCTTGCGAGGCGATAACAATTGCGGACCCAATAACTTATTAAAGTCTCCCTATACCGTTTTGGCTCTGGTAGTGTCACGCCATCGGAGTTCGACGCTTTAAATGGTCTTCTGCTCCACTTGAGGTCTTGCGATGCGATATTGGTTCGGACCCGATATGGGTATGAACCAAATCTAATAGAATTTCAGGTCCAAAACTATACTCTGCGTAAGTGAATTTTTCGATTTCTCTAAGTAAAACATAGTTTTATTTGTGGGACTTAATAATGCATTTAAGAAGCCTGCGCTCGCTGATATGAAGGGAAAACTCCCCAATAGGTCTTATATTAAGAGTTAATTGAAAAACAACAATTGAATCTCCATTAATACACGCAGAATCACACAGAACCAAGACTGATACGTGTATAAAATACCAATTAACAGAGAGTCAATAATCAGATGCAGAGAGAGTTTTTTTTTCTTCAAATGATAATGCTTCTGGCCTGCTCGCTCTAGAGCGTCTTGTTATTTTATTTATAATTAATAGATAGAGCCTTCTTGGCCATTATCCTTTACAAAAACATGGCTTTTACATAAGTGATTTAAAGCAATAAAGTTACTACATCTTTTATAAAGCGACTTATTACAACTTGATCTTTATTCTTAAATTTATCATTATCCTAAGCTAGAAAAGCATGAAAATTTGCTGGCTAAAGGACCTCACTCCCTTGCTTGTAGATTTTTTTTGGATTTTTGGAATGTGTGAAGATTTTTCCCTCTAAGTCACATGCTCTTGTATTACAAGACAAGAGGACACAAGATGTGGCGCTAGCCAGGGACAAACCCCAATGTGGGGAAACCCTTGATCAATTCTTCTTATATGTTCTTCAATAGTTCAACAGAGAGAGAGATAATACGTTTACAACAGAAGTCAACACTTTGACTTACCTAGATAAGAGCATAAATCATCTCTAAGAAGATGATACATGAGATTAGTTGAAGACATGCTGTTTCAACTGATTCTCCAAGGTGACTCTTTCACCTATCGTTGTGCTGCATTTTGTCATCATGCTGCACCATGCTGCACCCATCATCACTATGCTGCATCTCATCATGCTTCATTAATCATGATTGTACCCATCACTGTACTGCATTATGTGTCATTGCTGCACCATGTTGCCATACTGACCTATGTGCTGGTTGCACCTTGCATGCTTGTTGTCCCTAGCATGCTTGTTGTCCTTAGCATGCTTATTGTCCTTAGCATGCTTGCTAGCTGTCCATTGCATGCTAGCTGTACCAATACATGCTTGCTGCACTGAGTATCATGTTGCTGTCCCAATATTAGTTTGTTGTCCCTTGCATGCTTGCTGTAACATTGCATGCTTGGTGTACTTGTTGCTAAGGGCATACAACTGTCCTGATGTTAGTTAGTTGTCCCTTGCATGTTGTTCTCCTTCGGAGGCAGATGCTCTGGTTGAAACCCCGGATAAACACTCTGACAGCTCCTTAGCTCCAATTTGCCCCATGAAAAAACCCAACGTCAACCTCTAGGGACTACGTTAGAAGTTACTACATCTTTTATAAAGCGACTTATTACAACTTGATCTTTATTCTTAATTTTATCATTTTCCTAAGCTAGAAAAGCATGAAAATTTGCTGGCTAAAGGACCTCACTCCCTTGCTTGTAGATTTTTTTTTGGATTTTTGGAATATGTGTGAAGATTTTTCCCTCTAAGTGACATGCTCTTGCATCACAAGACAAGAGGACACAAGATGTGGCGCTAGCTAGGACAACCCCAATGTGGGAACCCTGACAATTCTTCTTATATGTCTTCAATAGTTCAACAAGAGATTTAGTCGTTACAACAGAATTCAACACTTTGGACTTATCTGATAAGAGCATAAATCATCTCTAAAGATATACATGAGATCAGTTGAAGACATGCTGCTTCAACTGATTCTCCAAGGTGACTCCTTCACCTATCGTTGTGCTGCATTTTGTCATCATGCTGCACCATGCTGCACCCATCATCACTATGCTGCATCTCATCATGCTTCATTAATCATGATTGTACCCATCACTGTACTGCATTATGTGCCATTGCTGCACCATGTTGCCATACTGACCTATGTGCTAGTTGCACCTTGCTTGCTTGTTGTCCTTAGCATGCTTATTGTCCTTAGCATGCTTGTTAGCTGTCCATTGCATGTTAGTTGTACCAATACATGCTTGCTGCACTGAGTATCATGTTGCTGTCCCAATATTAGTTTGTTGTCCCTTGCATGCTTGGTGTACTTGTTGCTAAGGGCATACAAATGTCCCGATGTTAGTTAGTTGTCCCTTGCATGTTGTTCTCCTTCGGAGGCAGATGCTCCAGCTGAAACCTCGGATAAACACTCTGACAGCTCCTTAGCTCCAATTTGCCCCATGAAAAACCCCAACGTCAACCTCTAGGGGCTACATTAGCCTTTTTTGCCCTTTGCGTCAATGTTCCTGGCAGTTTCGGCAGTTCTCAACAGTTTTGGCTATTCGCGGCAGTTCCAGCTTCTGCCCTCTGCATTAGCTTTCTTGGCAGTTCTGGCTTATGCCCTTTGCGTCAACTTTCCTGGCTGTTCCGATAGTTCCCGACAGTTCCAGTTGTTTCCGACAGTTCCGACTTCTGCCCTCTGCATCAACTTTCCTCGCTGTTTCGGCAGTTCCAGTTTCTGCCCTTTGCGTCAGCTTTTATGGCAGTTCCCTGCAGTTCCGGCTTTTGCCCTTTGCGTCAGCTTTCTTGGTTGTTCCAACAGTTCCCAACAGTTTCGGCTTCTGCTCTCTGCGTTAGCTTTCCTGGCTGTTCTGGCAGTTCTTGGTAGTTTCGGCTTCTGCCCTCTAGATTAGGGCAGCGTTATCCCTTAGAATCACTTCTCCTACTAAAACCCAAAGACAAGTAGAGAGGAAGAGATCCCAAGTGTGTTGAAATGACTTGAAGGCCACCTCTATTTATACTAAAACGTTGAGCACAAGTGGGGTTTATTTGGTTGTTGGCTGACTTTGACGATTTGTCCCATAACACAAATAAATTCATATTTCCATGAATACTTATCGGAATCGAATGATCTTTAGATCAATTCTACACCTCTCGATGAGAGGGATCCAAGAAAATATCAACTTCGGTCCCAACAGTCACATTCTATAATTTAAATAATAGTAAGATTCATATTTGACTTAGAATTCAATGAATAACTAATTTCTTTTTCATTTCAACCATTTTGGAGAACTAGCCTAATATTTGTATGTCATTTACTCTTATAAGAACTATACTACCTAAAGATAATATAAAGACAATACGAAGAATAACTTTCTTTCCATGTACAGGTTGATGGTTATAATATAAATTTTATGGTTCTAGCAACTTACTTTATGTACATCTGAGATGTATCATCTGCTTATCTAGCAACTTACTTTATGTACATCTGAGATGTATCATCTGCTTATCTTTCGCTGCTTGCATGCATGAATATCAAAAGCTATAGATGTGTAAGAACCTGTCATTGTGGACAAGAAGGGTAATCTTGGGATACATGGTAGTCACCTCAATCAACACGCTGGTAGAATTGGTATAATACCTGCTGCTTTAGGACTCAAAATATGACCAAGGGACATAAGCCCAAGGGTGTATAGAATGTCCAAATCACGCTCACTGTAGCGGCTTGGCCATATGGGAACAAAAGGTATCCCACTATGCATATTGGAAAGAGGAACAAAGCCCTAATCCGTTAAATGATAACTCTCTACAAAAAACTCAATCCTGAAATCAAATTTTATTAGTGCCCTTATGAAGAGAAGGCAAAGCAAACAACCAATATTTCGGAAGGAAAGTACTGTCTTCTATCCAACATGTGCACATGAAGAGCAACACCAAAATTGTGTGCTTTCTTTCTAGGCCATCGATAATTTGTCAATATTCAACAGTGAATCTATTTTCAAGTTGAAAAGTATTAATGCCACATGCACAAAATTTTCCAGGCACTTATGCATTTGGCTAACAAATTTTGTTGAACATTTGTCATGCATCTGGCTCATAGATTTTGTCGAGCACTTGTTGTGCATCCTTCAATCTGCCACATACGGGTATAGATGCTTACAAGTTTGGCATTGAGAGAGACACGATGACCAAAACCTGTATTGAGCGCAATGTTATTAGAACCGAACCGCTGATCGAACTGGAAAACCCTGTGGACTGGGAACCGAAAAAAAACCTGTATTCATATTTTAAAGAAGAACATATACATGCATGTGCATCCTCATGAGAGACACGTATCTCAGTTTATTCATAATTTTGCATCTTTTGCTTTGGTATTTACAAAAAAATTTCCCTCTCATTCGCCGGGGGGGCTAAATTGTGTATGAGTGTTAATCGCCTTTGAGTGTTGTTGTTGTTGTTGTTGTTTTTTTTTTTATATTTATATTGTGGAAAAAAGAGAATATGAATAATACACATTGGATGTTTTAAAGAAAACCCACGAAAACTAGAAATGGTGATTACAAAGTGGAGATTTTAAAGAAAAACCCACGTAAACTAGAAATGCTGATTACAAAGTGGAGATTTTAAAGAAAAACCCACGAAAACTTGGAAATGCATATGATATCGGATGAGTGATCATATACATCAATCACTATTGTATTGCCAGTCGTCTGAATCAATACTGTCTTCATGATCTATCTCTAAGAGTTGGTCTATATCAGGGGTGAATATATGATGTGGCAAGGAATCATCAAGCCATGGAGGTGCTGCTTCCAAAAAACAGCAGAAAAATGGAAAATTGAATACATTCGCTGGCCTCTTCCTGGGATCTGTAGAAATTTCTCCATGGAATCTGACCTTTACACTGAATGACGGTTCGTCTTGCTGCCTTTCTAGTAGAGCTACTTCTGTTTCAGAATGAAGAAATTCAAACTCTATTGTGTAGTCATATCGAGCAGCAATATGAATTTCCCACATTAATGTACTAATGGTCTCTCTGAAATTAAAATTGCAAATATGTTCACTCCTAGGCATATACTTGAACATAAACAATTTAAACCAGGGGCTCCACCAATTATTTCCGCCATCTAATTGTGTTGCATATGCAATGACTCTAACATAACCTTGTTTTCTGGCCCTCTGATGGATGGAGAAATAATCTTGCCATGTCCAATCTGTATGTTGGATAAAACCAAAACAGATAGGAATTGGCTCTCTAGAGAGTGAATAATAAACTCGCCATGGTCTATCTCTATAAGGTGACTCACTGAGATAAGCTACCATGCCATTCTCTGAATCAAACCATTTCTGCAAAATGATTTGGATGACTTCGACTGGTAATGATTTAATTCTTAAAACAAAACAATCCCAGCATAATTCCCATTTGCACTGGCTACAAACCGAGATTGGAAAAATTTTTGAGTGACAGACACTCGACTGGACTGGGCTTTTATGCGAAGAACTTTCCCCTCTGAACATCTTGATGTCCTTAATTTCTGGAGCTCCTTCTCTTGTCAGCATGTCTGCTAGGTAGTTTTCATCTCCTGATTTATAGACAATGTCAAAATCAAATCCTTCTAGCCACAGAGCCCATCTTAGAATTCTGGTATTTCCTTGTTCTAACAATTTTTTATTAGCCAGAATGCTTTTCATGTGCTTCAGATCAGTTCTAACTAAAAACCTAACACTCTTCAAGAACAATCTGAACCTTTGGGTTCCTCTTTTGACAGCAAGTATTTCTTTATGAGAGGATGGATACTTGACCTCTGTGATATTAAAACTACCAGAAGCATATGCACATACAAGTTCCTTCCTACCATGTTTCTGTAACAATGCTGCAGCCCATGTATGATCAGATGCATCTGTTTCAAGAATGAATGGAAGATTAGTAACAGGCGATCTCAGTCTCGGAAGTTCTCTAATCTTACTCTTTATACTCCTTACTGCTGTTGTCATTTCATTGGACCATCCAATTTTTTCTTTCTTGAGCCTTTTCTCTAAAATATTAGTGTCTTCAGATTGCTTTTCATAGAACCGTCGGATGTAATTCAAGCAACCTAAAAATCTTTGAAGCATTTTTTTATCAAGGAGAGTATCAGGGAACTTTAAAAGATGGAGAAGAACATGAGGCTGAAGCTCGATGTTACCTCGTTCTATATGCAATCCCAAATAATCTATTCTGACTTTCCCAATCTGAAACTTCTCTTCTGTGTCAGATAGAACTAGACCATGCTTATATACCATTTCATAAAAGTTTTCTAAGTGCTTCTTATGAGTATTTACATCCTTGCTAAATACAAGCAAATCATCAATATATACAATGACATATTCTACCCCTCCAAAAATATCTTCCATCCGCTTTTGGAATTCAGATGGAGCATTTTTTAAACCAAATGGCATAACTGTCCATTGATATTGGCCATGAGGAACTGTAAATGCTGTTTTATACCTATCTTCTGGAAGGATGCCAATTTGCCAAAACCCACTTTTTAGATCAAACTTGCTGAAAACATTGGCATTAGCTATTTTAGCAAGCAATAATTCTTTATTGGGAAGAGGATACCTGATAGGCATGAGAGCTTCATTCAATATTTTGTAATTAATTACCAACCTCTTCTTGCCACGTTTTTGCTCACTGTGTTTGTTGACATAGAAGGCTGGGCAGGCCCATGGACTTTTGGAAGGTTCAATCAGATTTTGTTGTAGCAGCTGTTGAATTTCTTGTTTGCACAAATCTTGTTCAGTGGGTGACATATGATTAGCACTTGCTTTCTGTGCTTTAGGAAGATACCCCTCTTTGTAAGGTAATGCTACAAAATATTTTTCCCTGGTCCAGAAAGCTTCTGGCCTGCTTGCTGTGCAATCTTGACGTAGCTTATCTGAGATTGCCTGTAATGTCTTTTGTCCGTGTATTTCGGCATGTTTGACAATTTTTTGAATTTTTGCGAGGTCCTGCATAGTGTCCTGCAAATTATCTTCTTCGCTGGGGTCGACCTTTAGCTGGTATTCATTCTTTGCTGGAATCATCACTGGTCCTTGATTAGTTGTGAATGAAACAGAATTTGTCCCAAATGTAACTGGTAGGAATCTTTTTAAAAAATCTTGTCCCAACAAGATATCTGACCCCGTGTCAAAACTGTACAATGTAACATAAGTTTGTACATGATTCAAATAAACTGGAAAATCAGGAGATATATAGTTAATCTGCATCAATTCCTTATTTACAGCTCTGAAGGACAGTTTGGTAGGCTGCCAGTAGTAGGAAGGAATTGCACCAAATTTGCAGCAACTGCACATTGCTCCAGAATCAATTTGTGCATCTAAAGTGTATTCCTTGACGTTTGGCAACTTGATTTTCAAAGGGATTACCACTTTATCTCCTATTCCCATGATGTTTACCAAATCTACTTCCTTAGATTTCATGGGAATTTCTTCCGGAATATCCTTCAGCAGAACTCTTGCCAATTTTGAATTAACATCATCATATTCAGAAATAAGCTTTTGGAGTTTGGCTGATAAATGCATCATTTCTGATCTTGTTAAATGAATAGATGATTCTAAACTGCTAATTTTCTTCTTGAGAGTATTGATTTCATCCATACCTGTATCTTGAGAGGCTTCTGTAATACTCAATGGTTTGAACATTGAATCAAACTCTCTTGCTTCGAAATACTCATCCTCAGTAATCCTTCTAGAAGGCAATTGTTTTTCTAAATTCTCCAGCTTTTCTTTCAATCTTTTCTTGGCTGTTAACTGGGCTGGTGCAAGCTGAGCTAATTGTGCCTTTATGTCATTAATCTGATTCTCCAAATTATCTGTTTTATTGAAAGAAAACATCTTAATGTCAGCAATAAAAGTTTCATCAGAATCAGAGGAATCAGATTCTAACCTTATTTTGTTGATATTAGGCAAATCCTCAATGTCTGAATCAGAAGAATCACTGGATATTTCAAAATATTCTCCATCTGAGTGGGATATGAGATCCCAATCTTCCGGATTATGGACTGAAGTGAATACGTCCATAATCTTGAGTTGTTTTTTATTCTTTTTGTCCTTGCATGCATTTGCGTAATGGCCTTCTTTTCCACATATAAAACAGGTCACTCTTTTTGAAGGCTTTGCTCTTTTTCTAAATACTGTCCTCTTCTTTTGAGAAAATTTAAAAGGATAGTATTTCTTTCTTGGAGTATACTTGTCTGTCTGGCATGAACATGAAACTCTAGGCACCTTCTTTTTAGATTTGCTTCGACATCCAAAATCATAAGTTTCTGCAAAATTATTACAGAATTTTGTACTAAAATGCATCTGCTTTTTGAAATTCTTTTTAGCTTTTTCTGACGCACATTCTCTTTGCAGGATTGATACTATCATCTAATGTACTGCAGCAAATGAAGAATTTTCAATTTGTATTTTGTTGGCTTCAATATACTGATTAATCAGATCTGGAATTTTCCCTGGCATTGAAGCTATGTAATACCTCAAATAAGCAACATTATGAGGATCTGCTCCTTGATAAAGGAGTTTTTGCATAACACAGTAATAATCATGTAAATAATCTATGTTACACAATCTTTGAGATAAAAAGAGTTGGCCATGATGTGCTGAATTCTCTGGCACGACTCCTATGAATTCATGTTTGAGTGCATCAAAAATGGCTCTCAGGGGATCTGTTGGATGTTCAATAATATTGTTCATTTCTTCTTCAGACAATTTTTCCCACCATTGTTTCAGAATGCCGGTGAATGACCAAACAATTTGTGTAACTATATCTGACCATGGTGCTTTAGTTTCAGCTTTTCTCTGTAGTGCCCAAGCATGCACATTGTGCAGGACTGTTATGACATCTTCACCTTTCATACAGTCAATATTTACTAAAAGTGTATTACCAAATCCTTTAGCTGATGGATTTTCAAATTTGGCAGGGACACTTCCTAAATTATCTTTGAATCTAGAAAAAGGACTATCAGCTGATGCGCTATGTGCAAAAGTATCCCCGTCACCCTTCTTTCCTTTATGTGAGAATGAAAATGTATCACCTCTATCTCTTTTAGAACCAGTTTCTCCTTGGGGATGATCTGCAGAATTAGAGGTAACACCAGACATGGCCAAAATTTGTGGAGCAGATGGTTGGCCATTTTCCACAAAGGATTTGAGGCTGACGTAGCCCTTTGGTAACTTCAAACTTTCAATACTAGGAAAGGTAGTTAGCCTATTTCTCATTAAGTCTGTTTTTTCTCTGGCTAACATTATTCCTGTTCTTACTTTTTCAATCTTAGCAGTATCTATATTGTCAATGTTTTTGAACAAAATACTTCTAAGACCCTCTTTTGGTTCTGCTGTACTAGAGGAAAACTTTAGCTTTAAGGCTGAAAGAGCTACTTCTCTATAATGAGGTGGAGAAGTAGGGTGTGGTAATGCCTCTCTCAGGTGTTCAAGGGACTTGGAGATTATTCCCATGTTGGAATTGACATCATTCAACTGTTGTTTGTGCTCATTCTGAATTCCCAAACATTCATTATAACTTGTGTGCATTTTCTTTATATGTTCTTTAATCTCTAGCACATCTTTCGCTATATCATCTATATTTTGCAACATACAAACAATCTGATAGTTTGTATAATTGTGCATCTTCTCTATGTCAGACTGCTCTGTATCTGACATATTATTCATTTGTATCCATTGGAAATCTGTCTTCAGAGTACCATTCTTGAAAGTTTTTCTAGAGTTAGCCGGCTCTAGATATCGTTCGTTAATCTTTGCAACTGGATCCTGTGAGGCTCTGGGAAGGCTAAAGCTTTTTATATCAGGCAATATTGGTTCAAGCTGCTGATCTTCAAGTTGGAAACTGGAAGATGGACCAGATACACAGAATTGGCAGTGATCAGATTTATGAGCAAGAGGTTTCTTTTGGTTTCTTTTAGGAGCAGAATATATGGACGGTGATGGTGAAGGAGGTATTACTGCTTTTGTACTGTCTCGGCTTTCGAAAAATGGAGACCTATCCAGAGTGGTCATAGATCTGACTAGACGAGGACCTGTGAACCGGAGACTAGAAGAACCATCAAAGTGCTTGACAACAGACAATCGCTTTGGCTCTCTTGCCGTTTGCAGTTGAGGATATGGACCTGTGAACCGGAGACTAGAAGAACCATCAAAGTGCTTGACAACAGACAATCGCTTTGGCTCTCTTGCCGTTTGCAGTTGAGGATATCTTTGAGATAATGGAACATAAGTGCTATTCCATTCTTCTGGCAAAGTGCATT
>APFE030354902.1:0-11462 GCA_000404065.3 Pinus taeda | reverse complement strand
CCACTTCTTCATCCCTGTGAGCATCACCCGATGCAATGAGTGCTAAGTGAACTATTCAAAAATCATGAGAAATTATTTAGTTACGACTACCTCTCATGGAAATGGTCATACGTGAATGACTTACTTAACGCAGTTGAATCCCAAAATGATATCTAATACAATGCACTGCGTAATCCCCCATACTTAAATTCAAAAAGAGTCAAGGGATCTCTACTTGAATGGTTCATGAGGCACAATACTTGCTAAGGTTTTGCAAATGGGGTAGCAAGCTAAGTGGGCTTGATTGTGGGGAAAAACTCAACAGTTAAGCGCGCTTGAGCCAGAGGAGTTTTGGGATGGGTGACCTCCTGGGAAGTCCTGGTTACCGGGTGCAAGCCCCGGAAGTGATGATTGATGCTATGTGATTCGTTCTCTACATTTCACTAGTTTCAATCCCACTTCTTCACCCCTGTGAGCATCACCCGATGCAATGAGTGCTAAGTGAACTATTCAAAAATCATGAGAAATTAGTCAGTTACGACTACCTCTCATGGAAATGGTCATGGTGAATGACTTACTTAACGCAGTTGAATACCAAAAAATGATATCTAAAAAAGGTATACTTTAAAACATTGATTTCTTTTGTTTATTAATTTGACAATCTACTACTAACATTCTTGTGTCTAGCTATATTGAATAATAGTGATTCTTGTTTTGAGGGATTCATCTCTTGATAAATCTACCCACCCCACTCATTTTCTTAATTGATTTTGTAGAACCCTAGATAGATTCTGGAAAACCCTAACCTAAGTGTATGCTAATGTGAATTTTTGAAACCCTAAGTTGCCTAGGGATATTGTAAAATGTTATTTGAAGTTTTTATTGATGATGTCATGTTTGGGATTTTGGTATGATCAAGAAAACCTAACTTGTTAGGGTTGAATGGTAAGGTCTAAAATGACGACCCTTTGATGTTTTGATAATGTTGGGTTTGTTATGTTTCTACATTGAAACCCTAACTCATTAGAGTTTGGTGGAATGTGTGAGCAAGGCCCTTTCAATGACTTAGAAATGATTTCCTTGGTATGGGTGTGCTTTTCAGATCAAACCCTAGCCTAATCAAGTTTGTATGTCTAACTCTTATTTAATATTTTTGTGAAGTTGGGTTTGACTAACACGTGATATGAAATGTATTTGCAAAATGATAAAATCTAGGCATATACATATATGTCCTTTTGGTCGAATCCCTAGCTTGGTCTAGGTCAGATATATTGATGTTGTCGGACATATGATATGCTTATGAATTCCTAGATATGTGTGTTGACCTAGTTATTGATGGTCATCAAACTTAGGATTTAATGGAAGTCCTCGTCTGAGATTCTAGGATGATGATATTTGGAAATCTATGGTTCGCAGCTAAATCCTAGTAGTAGTTAAATTTTCTAGTATGTGTGATATAACAATCTAAGATCTATTTAATGATTGGGATTGGGAAAAAGGAATTCTAGGGTTTTGGAGTTGAACCTTAGTAGAAGTAAAATCTTTGATGTATGATGACAATGTGATAGTTTGAGATTTGTATGATGACAATATGATAGTCTGAGTTTTGGTTGGGATAGATGGTTGATCAAAAATCTATGGTCTGCAACTAACCCTAGTGGAAGTTGGTCATGTTAATGTCTAATTTGTGATCGTCTTTTGATTGATTCCTTTGTATGAAATCTAGGATTAGTTTGAAACCCTAGTGAGAAGTCTAACATATGAATTTTTTAAAAGTTGTCAGATGCTTTATATTTGTTTGACTTGTTTCTAGGGTTTGATATATGTTCTTCCTAGTCATGGGCTTCCCCCTCCATGTGCAGTGTGGCCATCTTGATGGCTTCCTGTTCTGTCATCCGGTTGAGTTGGAAGTAGTTGTCCATATTCTCAACCCAAGCCCTAGCAGTGCACTTGGCAGGGCAATGTAATGTAGGGAAGTACATCCTCCCTATGGTCCTTTGCAGCTCATAGCTTTGTATACCCTGTCCTCCATAGCCCTTGCTCTTCTCATTTTGCTTGAGCTTGCAGAAATCTCTGAAAGGGAGTGCTTCCCTGAAGTCTGCATCCATAGATTGCCCCTCTAAAATGATCTCCCATCTGTGTGGGGTCTTCACCCTTTGCTGGTTCAATCTGTGCCACAGGTACGAAAGATGGCAGTGTGGCACAAGTTGGCCCACTAGCTGATGGGTGTTGTGCTGCTGGTGTGGGGTGATCGAATGGCTGGGAGTCTCCAAAAGTTTCCCCAAATAGAAACCCTCTGGGAGTGGTTCTCTCTCTGTTCTACATCTTTATCTCCTCCATCATCTCTTTATGGCCCTTGGCTAAGTCATTCAAAGCCTTCGGGACATTGTCGAAAGCCATCTCTTCCTTGCTCTTGGGTTCCACCATGTCCGCCTCTTCTACCATTGCTTTCCCCCTGTCCTCCGTGTCTAGAGTAATCTCCAGCTCTCTTTCTCTGCTCTGGTATCTCTGCCTTTTGTATGTGATGTTTTGTTGGTCCCCTTTTCTCATAGGAGAAAATCCCCACAGCTGGGCCAAGACCTAGGCTCTGATACCACTATAATGTTCCTCAGTACAAATAAAAGTGATATACAAGCATACAATTAGTTCAGCAAATAATAAAACGAAATAGACACTAAGCACCCATGGAAATGCTGGAAATAAGGAACTACTAAGCCATGTTACTACTTCAAGAGTAAAATGCAATAGTAAATAGAATGGTGCACCTGTGCTTGTCTCAATGGAAATCATGACCAAACCCAGGTGAACAATAGTTGAATTGAAGGTCGCTACAACTGTTGCACCAAACTGCAATGCGCTGCCTAGATCATTGCTCTTTCTGCTAATTTCAAAGGGTTGGAATCACTACTTCCCTTGCTCAGAAAATTATCAAATTCGAGCTCGTAACTCCTTGGCCTAAACCCCAGAAAAACCCACGAAGGAATTTGGCTAGTTCCGACTTCTCAAATTCAACCACCAAGGAGCCCAACTTCAGCTACTACTGCAAAACTCGCCGTGTTGGATTCTGACTATAAAACCTCCTGGAAAGTGTCCAAAACTATTGGGATGATCCCTCCTGCAGATCTCCTAAATTCCCAGATGAGTTTCCGGGCAGTAGCTCTTGCCCTCAAGACCCACGAAATTGCAGAACTGGCCCTCTGCGTTGTCTCCTAGGCCCGGAATTCGAACTATTGGGTTGTTGGCTTCCTTGGCTCCAAAGCTCTCACTGAATGTTGGCCTAGTGTTGTCCTTCAGATTCCTTGACTCCTCCAACAAGTGGCTGATCCAATGTGGCTCAATCTCCCTCCGCGTGTTTTCCCTGTGACCTAGAAAATATGCATTTCCTGAGCGTAGCTGAGTGATGGTGTTGTAGAAACTCCCCGAATCTCCTGAAAATGCTTCTAGCACTGCCTTCCTAGGGTGGGCACTCAAAGTCCCCCGGAGGTAAGGTTGAATCTCCCTCTTGAGAGATTCGTGGCTAAACAGCGAGTTGACTCAGCTAAGCAACGGAGCAAAAAGTCAAGTAAATTCGATATGCAAGGTGAATGAATGAATCCCAATGAGAGCCTCCTCCTCCTTTTGTCTTTGTGGGCCCCTCCAATCAGTATTTTGAATTCCCTCCAAGCCATTTGAATGGCCTATTCGAATTCCCACAGGGGTCGCCCCCACCTTCCACTAGCAATCAACTTAAGCCAAAATTTATCCTAAGTCACTAAGTCGAAACAGTTGGGTCCTTTTCCTTAGCCAAAAATGTGCAAAAATGTGTAGAGATAACCTGTTACAAATGTGTTTGAGAAGGGACATGACAATTCACTGAAACCCCCAATATAACATGGTACAGCCTATTCAAGATATAAGGTGCAGCAGCACAGCCAACATGGCATATTTATACCATAGTGCAAAGAACCACGATTGGACAGTTCTCTTAAAGTCATCCCAAGAGCCAATGTTGGGTTATCCACAGCAGTCCACTAGAAGTGATAGTCCATGTCATCATAAAGTACTCCATGTGTCAAAAACCTCCAATAAAGCTAAGGCATTCACATTATGAGGCTCAAACCAAGCTAAAACATACCAAATAAACCATTGAAATGACTAGAGGGTGTATATGCAAAGCACTCTCAAAAAAATGTTATCCATGCAAAGAAATAATGCCCAATGTGTTGGGGTGCTCATCAACTAGGCTCGTGCACTATCAAACCCTATCTAAACCACATCCAAACCTAGCCATGTAATCACTAGAACAATCAGAAGAAAAAGGAACATTGGAAGAGCTAAATCATAGTGGAAAACCAATACATGAAATATAACACCACCATATAAAGATATAGCAAAAGAAACAAAGGGCACTGCAATATCAACCCATGGAACACCAATAAGCAACCACTACAAACAATCTTATGCTCTAGGGAAGCAATCAAATTATCGTGCAATGGAAACTTTCCTCGAGACACCACACACCCATTGTTGGAAATGGTCAACTAAAGTCACATGGGAAGTGTCTAGGAAAGAAGTGCACCAATAACAATGTGCACCAATAACAATAGTTTTGATGAAAATATGTGGTAATAGTCACAAAATTATTAAAGTTATTATCCACAAAAAGCCCTATAGAAACAATGCCAACCCAAAATCAGATAGTATTGGGGGAGGTTCATTGTCGAAACTAGGTTATCTCAAATTTGGAACCAAGTTAAAAAGATCACCTTCCAATGGCCAAATAGATGCTCTACAACTTGATGATTAGCTTAAGAAATTAAAAATCATACTAGGAATTGCACCAATACACAAATTGATACAAACTTACCTTCACAAAGTTCAAACCTACGCGTGCGAGGGTTTGCTACACTAAGGGAATTTATTTCAGCATAAATTGGCCTTCAATGCCACAAAAACCACAATTCGATGTCACTATCAAGGATAAAGTATATTTTGTCACCTATAGGAAGAAACAACAACAATAGTGGAAATGCTTACAATAGAGGTCCAATTAGATGATAGATACCTACTTCTAGGAATTGAACCATTATGCAATTTATCCCAAAGCAATGGAAAAAAGAAGCAAAGTTGGTGAATAATTTCAATGGTGCATTTATTACACCATCACAAAAGGAACTTGAGATGTTCCACGGCAACACACTCTTGAAGATGCCTGTCGAAAGGCAAAGTAGAGGCTAAGTACAACTGAGGGAAGACTAACAATGTTACTAATGTTAGTTCTAGTTAGGAGAAGAAGATTGTTGCCAAAGATGGCACAATCAAGAATCCCACTCAATGAGTAAATGCAATATAACACTAAATCCAAGTCATCAAAAGGATTTGCATGTCCAAGTTCCAACACATTGGAAAGTTCGTTATCTCGATAACCTATATTGATGAACTAGACTTTAATCTATCAACAACACCTGAACTAGTAAATTGTCGATGAAGATGGTCAAGCTTACTCAATGACAACATGAAAGGATGATTGAATGTCTCTAGCACTCATTTCTATCATTGAAGCCTAGAGGCCAAACAAACCCTCGAGATAAGTTTCTTTGTTAATTTTGCAACCAAAGAAAGAGAGAGTGACACTATCCAATTAGTGACAAAGCACTAAGGCCTTTTCATGAACAAATTTATCACAACAAAAAAGTCGAAAGAACAAAAGCAATTGGAGAAGTATCAAAAACCACACAAAATGCATCCAAGCCGTGCAATTGAGAATTCCACTGACATATATTAGAGAGTTGTTCTTTCATATGAGATGTTGCACAAGACTTTGTTATTGGAAAACAAATTGATCAAGAGGTAGATTCATGAGTTTTTGAATAAGGGCCATAGTTGACCTTGCTCATTATCATGTAGAAGCACGATAGTTCTAGTTTTGAAGAATGGCGCTTGGAGAATATGCATGGACAATCAACTCTCGAGCAAAATTCCATTAAGAGTTGGTATGAATTGTCACAAGTCAACAACCTGTTGGATCAACTTTAGGGAGCCAAGTATTATAGTAAGATTAACCGCAAATCCAATTATCATCAAATTGATATCAAACCATACAATATGTGGAAGACAACCTTCAAAATGCGACAAGGATTGTTGAATGATTAACGATTTTTTTTACTGTTGCAAATGCCTTTCGACATTCATGAGGATGACGAATAAGGTACTACAATCATAACTTGATTCATGTGTGATCATGTACCAACACAACATACTTGCTTTTAAGGTTGCTTGGGAGGACCACTTGCATAATTTGGATGAAGTGTTTACAATCTTGTGACAATCGACCAAGCAATCTTATATATGTTTGACCTCGCACGCGTGGAAAGAGGCCGAACTCTTTCCGACCATTTTGTTGGGCAACAGAGCGAAGTTTCTGAGGAAAGTACATGAGGCTTGAATTTCAAGAGGCCAAAATTTCTCATTTTGACTAGGTTTGACTTGGGTTTATTTGTTGGTCAATTTGAATTTATTTTTATTGGAAATATCAGATTATATCTCTTGTTAAATTCAATAATTTCTCTAAGGAAAGGTTGTTGGGTTTTTCCGTAGTTAGGGTTTTTCGAGGGTAAAAATTTATGTCTCTTGTGTTTGGCTATCTCTTCATGATCCTACTATCATCATTGTTTACTATTGAGATTTTCTTGTGTAATTACTTAATGATGAGCATGTTATAAGATGAATTGATAAAGAATCATTGGGAAGTAATTACCAGACTAGAAGATCCTAAAATTCAACACAAGTTTGGTTAGCTCAAAGGTTATCAATGCCCCAAAGACCAATGATCATTTCCTCATAGATCTCTCCCTCTTCCATCTAATTTTCAAACGGAAGTTGGATTCATAGCTACCCTTATGGTTGGTAATCCTAAGGGATTCAATTGCATTGGAACTTGTGACCTCTCTCTCTCTCTCTCTCTCTCTCTCTCTCTCTCTCTCTATATATATATATATATATATATATATGCATTGGGGGAATTAGTGCATCCAAAATGACACCTACATTGAGCCCATCTTGCATACATATTACACAATCACTAAATTATATCATGGTGATAAGGAAGCTAATTAGATAGAAATAAAATGAGTTCATCAATCACTCCTTTTGTTACTATAAAGTAAATCAAGTAAATCACACCCAATGACTTCGATTTGTCATTAACAAGTAAATCAATGAGATATGAATAACATGAGGCTCTATAATGACAAGAACTAAGTGAACGCCTTTGCTATTTTAGGATGGAGTATAAACAATTTACTAAGAAACTCCAAACCAATTTGCTTCCCATTTATTCATATTTAATTTACATGTGTACAAATTTTGGAAAAATAAAGAGATAACAAAGGAAGACAGTTTGTCTTATGTATGTGTTTGTAGTGGTCTTCTTACTAAGTTGTCCATCCATGAGCATTGTCACCTTAAGTTGGGTTGTGTGTTTTCGACATCGGTGAGTGAAATTAGTACAACAATCTATAATCTTGATTAGATAGATAGATAGATATTTTATCCAAATATGCATTGGTGGAATTAGAGCATCCAAAGTGACTCCTACAATGAGCCCATCTTGCATACATATTACACAATCACTAAATTATATCATGGTGATAAGTAAGCTAATTAGATAGAAATAAAATGAGTTCATTAATCACTCCTTTTGTTGCTATAAAGTAAATCAAGTAAATCACACCCAGGGACTTTGATTGTCGTTAAGAAGTAAATCAATGAGATACGAACAACATGAGGCTTTATAATGACAAGAACTAAGTGAACACCTTTGTTATTTTAGGATGGAGTATAAACAATCTACTAAGAAACTCCAAACTGATTTGCTTCCCATTTACTCATATTTAATTTACATGTGTACAAATTTTGGAAAGATAAAGAGACGAAGTTAGGAAGACAAATTGTCTTATGTGTTTGTAGTGGACTTCTTACTAAGTTGTCCATCCATGAGTGTTGTCACCTTAGGTTGGGTTGTTTGTTTTCGACATCGGTGAGTGAAATTAGTACCACTCCCACATGTCGTCACATGCTATTTAATGGCAAATCACTTTCCTTATGCTATAGGCACTCACTCAACCCACTAGCCAAATAACCAATTGCTATATGGTCAGGTAACCCTTGACTGGGGGAGCACTGGGCCTTAATGCTCACTGGACCAATCTCCATAGCCACATTGCATGACCCCCGGTCAATACACATGACTTGTCAATATCTTGACCTAGGGAGAATCTTTGCCCTTTGATGCTACAACATCAACACTCCTTTAACCAAGGGAAGCATTCTCAAACACTCCAAGCTTGTCCCTGAAGTATAATAACTTCATCCCGGGGCAGAGGCTTTGTGAGAATGTCATCAATCCTTCTCGTTTGTAGAAATGCATTGGAGCCTCACTACTCCCATTTGTATCATATCCTAGTACTTGATCCCAATGTGCTTCGTTCTGTCATCATGATCATCTCCGAAATTTGATCAAACAATCTTGCAAATAGATTTCAAAGCCACACTGCTTCACAACTCACCAAACTAGTTGCAATATACTCAGCATCTATAGTCCTAAGTGTGACAAACATCTACTTCTTGCCCAAGCAGAATCCAAACAAAATCATCCTGATGTGCTCTTCTTGTATTCAGCTCTATTTTCCCAATCTGAATTTGTAAATCCCAACAACTCTACTTTGTGATATGAAAAATATCTCAATCAATTGTACCAAGTTGGTACCTCAACATACAATGTACCATAGCTGCTTTCTGGTCACCCTGACAATCTTGGTCACTCGCTATGCCTCTCAAGTTCTTCATATTGGTAACCATGGGAATGGCCATGGACTTGTACTCCATCATCCCAAATCTCAAAAATTTTGTAACAATATACTTCCTTTTGACCAAGGAAGATCTCACCAGACTTTTGCCACACTTCTAATCGCAAGAAGTAATGTATGCAACCAAGATCCTTCATCTCGAACTCAGAGGTCAACTCTCTCTGACATTAAAGAAGGGCTTGACTTCCCCCTTTATCACGAAAGTAAATCCTTTTGTCATTGTTGCTCCCTCTGTTACGTGAGTCCTTCTGACAACTAGATCAAATGTTTCCTCATAGTCCTCCCCCTCTTTCTGGGAGAATCCTCATGAATCTTGCTTTCTACTTCTCTTTGTTACCATCTACCACATATGTCATCTTCTAGATCCACTTGGAAGTCACGAATGACTTTTCTTCGACACAATTTCCTCTATCATGGCATCCTTCAAACTTGGTTGCTTGCATGCTCCCTCTGAACTAGGAGCTCTTTCGGTCATCTAGCATGGTTCTAGATGTCAATACAATTTCTCCCTCTTGAACACAAAACATTCTGCAAGAATCCTCTTGTCACAAACTTTGTTTTGTTCTTCCCAATGCTTTCATTTACTATCAAAGCCTTGGCATCCTTCACGATGTACCTACAACCCTCACAAGGAAGTCATGGAAAAAACAATTATACCCCAGCGAAAGGAACGAAGACAAGAGGCTAACTAATAACAAAGTAATAAAGCAATAATCAAGGAAGAAAGATATAAAGAGTACTTATCCTTTGTTTCAAGGATTACAGTGATTAGACAACTCCCTCTTGATCTTTGCCTGCTTGTAGAAATCATTGGAGTCCATCTGCAAACTCATCATTTTCATCCTCATCATTAACCATTAACGCATGTTGCTTGTCTTTCCTTCCTTGCATGAGCTAGGGTTTCTTCATTCAGCGAAATCATCGATCTAGGTCCAGCTCTAGGGTTCTATCTAGAAACCCTAGGGCTTCCCTTTTCAAACTTTCATCAAGCTTTGTCATGTGAAAATTTTCTCGTTGCAGTCAAAAAGATGGTACAACCCATCAACTCCATATACAAATGTCCAAAACCATAAGTGGATAAAAATGTACCATGGAGTCCACGCTTCTGCATATGTAAGGAAGTTGTCAATAGAATGATCACCCTATTTCGTCATGTTATCAGTCGATCAAGGAATGCTCCATCTCGATCAGACTATCAATATCAATCCAAGCAAATTTATACTGATCAATATAGCCTTGTAAGGCTTCTATTCTGCACCTTTGTTGAATAGTACTACAACAATACAATGTCTTCCAATTATCATGTCAACAAAACAAAATATTGCATGTAAATCTCCAATAAGGAATGCTTTGTGAAAATAAGATGCCTTGAAAGAGAGAAATTTTCTCTAGAGTTTACAAACCCTAGGACTTCCAACTAATAGGCTCTTGTTTTTCAACATAAATCCTTATGAACGATTCTGACTAGTATAGTCTTGGTATCACAGTTCAACGATTCTAACATTGGAACTTTGGTCATTTATAGTAGCCTCGTCATTACTTCAGCTAGCAAAATTTCATAGTCAATCATCAAGATATTATGTACATTATGCCCACTGCTTCTGCAAGTCAAAATATATATCTCATATTATCAACGAGTTAATGGTAAAGTATTTTTATGTATATGAACTAGATCGATTCCAAGTCACATTAGTCTTCAATTTTATCCAAAGTGTTGCAAGGAATGTGACAAGAACATTCCATTGTATGCATAATACATCACAACAATAGCTTAAGTTACCATTAGTGTTATTTCTCCATATTGTTGTTTACAATTAGAAACCTGTGTAGTAAACTATTAGATTGTTACATATTGCTCTTTTGTTGCAAGCCACTCCTTGCATACATATCTCGTAGACAAATACAAACTTTTGAACGAAACTCTATTTTCTAGAATTGTAAGACTTTATACACCAATCCAAACTTATCAAGCTAGTCACTCAATATCGTTGATGTTTCAAGTCTTCTCTTACAATCATCCAATAGCAAACTTAATTTCTTTGTCATCTCAAGCTCAAGGTGCAACTCGAATACATCCCCTTTTGGATCTGATACATGGAGACCAAGATTGAGTCATCTTTGCTTCAACAGATGACTCTTTTGTGAGTGTTATCAAGTTGACAATATGTTATATGAAAGAGATTCATATTATGCCATTACCAAAGTATGACACCTATTACTCAATTCGATTTTGAGGTCTAGACAAGTTTGACTTATGACCTTAAAGAATTCTCCTTGGACTTTATTACTCTAGATCAATAGTGCTTTCACAGAGACCCAATTTCGCTAACTTATTTTGCCCTTCACACTGAGGCTTCTCAGCTTCATGTAATAACCCTCTGAGTTCTATCAGCCTTCCTGATCTAGGACTGAGGCCCTTCGATTTGTGACTAGGGCTAAGGCCATTTGACCCTAATCTAGCGCATTCAATCTCAAATAGGCTTTCATAAGAAGGACTAATAAAAGAACAAACCCTAGTGGAATAGTTTGAAACGAGTTGGCTTGCTCAAGGCGGCTCTTTCACCATAGCTCTGATACCATGTTGAATTTTAGGATCTTCTAGTCTGATAATTACTTCTCAATGATTTTTTATCAATT
>APFE030354895.1:0-10178 GCA_000404065.3 Pinus taeda | reverse complement strand
AAGGAAATCTGATATGGTTCTACGGCGTAAAGATGATGACCCTGAGCCTCCATGTCCATATCCACTGCCTTGGGAGGATGCTGAAGGAGTTCTTTGTGAGCTTTCAAAGAAACCCCTTGATCTTTTTGCTTTGTATTGGGTGTCCTCCTCTTCCTTTATGTATTTGGCTCTATCTGCTGTTGACACCTTGTCGCAAGTTCTGATTCCTATTTGTTTCTCTCCATCCCATGCCCTTTTCCCGCAAAGGTGTCTTCTCAAACGGGTGTATGAGCCTATGAAATCAGAATTGCAATGGGGGCAATGAAATTTAGTGGTTCCACCCCCTCTCCCTGCTTTAGGCCTCTGAACATATTTCCACAATGGAGTTTGGTCTTGTTTAGTTTTTTGACCCTCATGTTCACCCTCCTCCACATCCTCCTCACTGGGGTTTTCACCTATTTGACTTCCTCCGGCTTCTTCATCCACCTCTTCAGTTTCAGGCACCCTCCGTTTCCTACTCTCCACCATCATAATAACCAGAAAAGGGACCAGGAAGAGGAAAATGCCAATAAAAATCCCCAGGTCCATCGTGTTTGATGTTTGTAGGGTTTGAGTCTTGAATCTGCAAATTAATTTAGTTTATTGGGATTAATTCATTTAATTTATTAAATTAATTTAAATTAATGATATTTAAACTCAAATAGGTAAATTAAACTAACCAAACTAACCACCTAACCAGCTAAACTAACTAAATGATTAAGTTACTTACCTCTGCAAGCTTGCTCCTCGTTCCTTGGCACTTGCTCCTCGCTCCTCAGCTCTGGCTCCTTGCTCCTCAGCTCTTGCTCCTTGCTCCTTTGCTCTCAAACTCAAGCTCAATCTCATTGAAATGATTTTGTTTTGGCCCATTGGGCTTATAAATCCAAAAAAATAAGTTAAATTTTTTGTTTTTTTTGGGTCCGCGGAATTTTTTTCCGCCGAACCGCTCTCGCATTTTTAAAATTCACTCCCGGAGTTTTTTTTAATGCCCGAGAGCGATCAGGGAGCGATCGCTCCCCGATCGCTCCCGGGCATTAAAAAGCGCTCCGGGAGCGCGGGAGCGATCGCTCCTGAAGCGCTCCTTCCAGACCAGGGAGCGCAAATTTTTTTACGGGAGCGCGCTCCGAAATCGCTCCCGTCCGGGAGCGATTTGGGAGCGCGCTCCCGACCCGCTCCGAGCCGCTCCGCCGAGCGTGCTTCAGGAGGGTTCGAAGGGGGGGCGCTCCCCGCATCACGGATCTAATAAAGTTATTTTTAAAATTTCAATTCTACACATTATAGTTTTTTTTGTTTGGGTAATTTATTTATTTATATATTTATGGATCTGTAGAATACTATTTAAAGTGCATGCCATGCAAATGAAAAGATATACACAAAATATAGAATAATGAAATAAAAGTTCACACACACATTTGACACAAGATATGACCTGGGAAACCCTTTTGGGAGAAAAACCTAGCTGGAAGGTGAGATCGCTCCACTATCTTTCTCTGAATGGAAATATGGCTACAAGTACAAAGAATTATGACCTGTGTCCCATGGGCTACTACAATGCAAAAATCCTCTCTATGTGCTCTATGCACTCGAAAGAATGGAACCCATTTTCCTCCTAGTGGCTTAGTTATAATACAATCCGATAGCCTATTACTAGTTAGTTTGCCTATCTCAATCCTTAACCAGAGTTACAATATAGACTCTTCTAGAATATTCTACATCATAATCACGCAGCTAACCCCTTTTTCATGAATAATGGGGGCAGATGCAACATCATCTCGAATTATGGTTGTGAGAACAAGAAGGTCAACTTCTAATTAGCATAAATTTCACATAGGGACTCGAATTGACATGATTCTTATGTCATTGGAAAGGTCTCTATGTTTAGAATAGGAGAAAAAAGGTGCAATGCTAAATTAATGAATTTTTACCCCCCAAAAAATGTCATTTGATGCCTCAAAACACTCCCAGAAGGTTTCATATCCCAATTTTCCAAACTAGCTCTCGCTAGTAAAAATGTTCTTAAGAGCTGGTTCCTCCACTTTTTCCACTCTGAAAGAGTTGAGATGGATGAAAAATAATATAATGATCCAATATAGATCACAACTTCCCATTTTGGGAGGATTTTAGTCCCCAAAATTTTCTATTGAATGAGGTGAGGAAATTTTTCCTCCACCTTCTCTCTGGTGTACCATTTACCTTTTTTTGGAAGTTGTCATTTTAACTATCTGCCAAAGGTCATGTTGCCCCTATCTTATATTTATGTACCTCTTCTGCAAAATTATATCTTGTCAACTCTTCCCGAGCATCTGGTGTCGAATCCTCCACAAAAGGTAGGACTTGTTCCTCTTCTTGATCTAGCATGGAAAGCTTATAGAGTTTCAAATTCTCTGCATTCACAATTGAGTAAATGCACATATATAGTGGTAAACTAAGTTGATAGGAATTATCACCCACCTCTTCCAATATCTTAAAGGGTCCATACCTCAAAGCCTTGATTTTCTTACCAGGCCCTTGTAGCCTGTCCGTATTCAACTGTAGCCATATTATGTCTCCCACCTCGAACAATTTCTATGTTTTATGATGATCATGACTAGCCTTGTATTTCTCCTGTGACTTTTGTAGTCTCTCTTGTACTTGTATATGGATATGCCTGATATTCTCTATAATTTTTTCAGCCCTCAAGGTATCTCCTATAAAATCTTCCCTCACTCTCCTTGCTGCCCATATGCAATGTCCAAAGGTGAAGATGACAAATATCTAAAACAAGTTTCAAATGGGGACTTTTGTATAGAAGTATCGACTAGTCTATTGTAAGAATGTTGTATACATATAAACAAAATTCATCCCATTTCTTTGGATGTTTTTGGTTGTATCCCCTTATAAGTTGCACCAAAATACTATTGTTTACTTATGTCTTCCCATCGGTCTATTGATGGAATGTTGTAGATCTATTCAACTTCGTGTCCATATTCCTGGATATCTGAGAGGTATGAAAATTCCATTTGCTCAGGCTATTCCAAGATATCCTAGATATCCTCTTCCAGGAACAGAACTCGTCCCTCAAAGTTATCAATACCCGCAGTAGGATCCTAATCGTCAGTTACGATTCAGTTCAACTTTGGAATTACCAGACCTATCTCGGCTAACAAATGATCCCATTTTTTATCTACCGTTTTGGCACCAATCCCTACAAATTCACCTAGTGACATTCCAAAGTTTGAAGGTAAATTAGGAGAAGACTCATCAAACCATGTCATGACTTATCATCTTTGGTGTGCATCGTAATCATTAATCAATGATTCCATCAGATTATGTCTTTTCCAATGAACCTTAACCAGTTCGAAAACCAAGTGGTATGTTGAGTTACCATGAGATTCTTTTAGTACTTTCAATGCCATAGCTACTTCCTTTTTCACACATTTTCATTTACCCATTCATTATGATAATGTTACCGAACTTTTAACTTCTTTAAAAAAGTCAACGTCAACCCATATTTTAGATCATATTCGTGAGTGGAGGCAAAAACATCATTTGGTTAAAGTTTATATTCTAGACGAGATTTTGGCTGAATGGTTCATAAAATCACTTTTACCATTAATTACTGAATATGTTGCCAAGGGTGGTGTTGTAACTGAAGTACAAGTTATCACTCATGCCTAATACTTAGATCTCATTTATACTTAATCTGGCACTTTGTATGAAAAAATTCCACGTCTGCCTCGTCCAGGTCAAACCAATCCAGCCTTTATAGGATCACACACCATTGATGGTGCGTTTGGTTTTTTTAGCCAACAATATAAGCCTAAAAATAAAAATTCTAAGAAAAATCAGATTTTGGCTTTACCTAATTCACCCGAAGAAGATCCTTTTCCTGAAATTACTTCTAAAATGAATGCCATAGATTCATCTATTCGAAAGAACAAGAAAGATGGAGGTAAAAAGAAAGGAAAAGGTAAAATGAAAGAAAACATTGCCCCTAAGGAGAAATCAAACAAGAAAGAACCCTTTGACGAAAATAAGAAACCTCGTTATCCTTGTTTAATCTGTGATAAAGATGATTACACCAAGGAGTGCCCTCATCACACTGAAGTTTCTAAATTCGTTAAGGGTTCACACACCCTCACTGTTTTGAAGGATCCCTTTCCCCCTTCAGACACTAATATGGTCTCCCATGTACCATCTTCCTCTTCCACATCGGCGGATGTCATGATGATGTCTTCACCAGTTATGGTAGCTACGAGATCTAAAGACTATGGATCAAAAAGTGTTATTGTAGATGGAGATGATTCTAGTTTACCTGATCTAAACTCCACATCGACTCCTCCTGCTTATGAACCTTTGCATATTGAGAAATCCAATCTTGATATGATAATTCAAGCACCTGCTAAAGTTATTCTTTGAAAGTCAACTTGTAATCCTCATGCTAGAGTTGCTTAGAATTACAACATTGTTGAAGATCTGGCTATGTCACCTTCAACAATGTCAGTTCTTGAAGTGCTTCAGACTTGTCCAACACAAAGGAAATTACTATTATCAACTATAAGAGCAGTATATCCTTAAGAATCGAATCTAATCATTTTTTATCTCAAAAATCATGTAACACAACTCCCACATCAACTAGCAGTTCACTTACCAGTTTTTGTCAAAGCTAGATGAGTTTTTCAAATAGTAATTGACGAAGGAGCATCTACAAGCATTATGTCTATTGATTTTTGGAAAGCTTTAGGTTCTCCAACAATCAATCAGTCTCCCACGACTTTGAAGGTCTTTGATGGAAGAGGTTTTCAATTATGGAATTTTGAACAATCTTCCCAAAGAATTAGAGGGTAAAACAATTGTGTTTCAAGTTGAGTTTGTTGATGCTCAACTTGATTATAAACTTTTACTTGGCTGAAGTTGGACTTATGCCATGTTTGCAGTGGTCTCCTTGGTTTTTCTAATGATTATGTTTCCTTGTTAGATGTTGTAATAAGTCGTGGTATTGACCCATAGTATTATAACAAAAACTATACACAAATTAAGAATTTCCATGGTTCAGTTGGAGTGAATATCCATGGTTAAGAAACTAGTCATGTGTTCTTTTTAAATGTACATATTTTTAATTTATATATTAATTATTTTATAATTATAATAATATTATTTTGAGATAGAATTATGATTACTTTTTTAATGATTTATTAATTTTAGCAATGTGAGATGTATCATGAAGTAAGTGTTTTGATGTTTATCATGAATTTATGTTGATCAACTATGTTACTACTCAAACTAGCAAGGGTTCTAGGAGGGGATCCTAAAAGGGAAACTACTAGGTCAAGGGAAAAAATGGAGCGATAACCCACTTTCACCTCAGTTAAGGCTCCTTGCTCTTTACATACTTTCACCGATGGAAGGAGACTTGGTATGAAGGGAATCTATATGGGTGAATCAATGAAGAGATAAAGAGTGATCCCCAAGGCGTATTCAAAAGAGAGACTTAATTGTATGGTTTACTTGCTTGAGAAGCAAGGTGTAACACTCTCTACAAAGGGACAAGGGGATTTCAATGGCTAGGGTTTGCAAATAATAGTTGTAAAGGAGGGGCCTAATCTCAGAAACCATTGTGAAAACTCAGTTTCCAAATGGTATTTGTGAAATTATCTTTAGTAAGTTGCGGGACCACACTGGACCAAGTGGACCCAGAATTAGGTCACAGGGGGTGGAGTTTATCAATCAAGGGTGTGCTTGAGGGAGATAAGGGGAAATTTTGACTAATTTTGATGCAATGATCCCAATGAGGTCACTAGCTAAGGGAAACCAAAGGTAAGAAATGATTTTGGAGCTATGGATTGGAATATCTCAAGATCCCATCATCAGAATTGCCTCAAATTTAGAGGTCTCCTAAGAGACACAACAACACAATAGAAGGTAAGAGATTAAATTTTTTTGATGGGTGAAATGTGAGAAAAATGATGCCCTAGGTTACCTATTTGGGCTAGGACTAGAAAGAAAGGGAGAAGGTCAGAAAGATATTCTTTAAGGTGATCACCTATGGAGGACCAATTCCTATTCCTTTGGGAGAAATGGAGTCAATAATATTTTAGTGCTTGGAATGAATTCACTTAGTCAAGGAGGCCTCTAGAACAATTTTGCATGGCAATTAGGGCATGGGAAAATTGCTTCAAGGTATTTACACTTCGATATGTAATATATGATGACTTATCAAGATAAACTTTTGACAAAATATCTCTATGAACATTCACTCATTCATGCACGACCCATGAGATGATGCAATGAGATAAAAAGACAAATTTCCACAATTTCGCATAAGAAAAAGCAATGCATTCAGCCTAGTATAACAAAAATCCCTAGCAACATGCATGTGACAATAAGAAAGTAACAAATTAGAATTAAAAGAGTACTTACATGTAAGAAAGAGTACATCCAATCATCATTATATGCCAATAGTGAAGGTCCAAGTCAAAAATGAAGAGATCCAAACATCAAAATTCATCCAATTTCATCCTCGCAAAAGAGTAATGAAAATCTCACAAGAGAGAATAATCCAATCCAAGTGACGATGATCAAAACGATTCATATCACTTCTATTTATACACTCACTAATGAACTCGATTTAGCTAATTTGGCCTAATTTAGCCTCTAAAATAAATAATGTGCATAATAAAAAAACTTTTGGTGACAAGCTCACCAAATAACTCCATTTTGTAAATAAAATCCTCTCAAGAGGATCGAATGATTGATAAAGTGAGCCATTGGGCCTTTGAGGAGGCCTAATGAAGTCCAAGAGGTGCCATGATGTAGAAATGGACTCCAAAAATAGTGGCCAAGGTGTTGGTCTCTTATTTTCCAAGTAAGAACCTGTGGTGCCCCCGAGGGGGTGGAATGTCCATGTTACTTCCTTTAAGAGGTAGGTGGAAAATGACATAATAATGGAATGGAATGGGATTGAGGGGAACCATACAGACCACATGTCCAAGTACAAGGGCAGCTATAATAAGGGAAGCCCACACCTAGTATATGAGTGTAGGAGGGAGAAAACCATGGTACATAATTAACCCTGACCTTTGTTTTTCAACTCTTCTTCATACACCTTTTACCTTTGATTTATTTTTCTTCATAACTACTCGAGGTTCAAGGGGATGGAGAGCATGATGTGTAATATGTAGCAGTGGATACCCCCCTTAAAGTGGGGCAGTTCATCGCCCACGCGGGTTTGGGACAATCATGGGTTCCTTAATGATGAGGAGGCTCATCTGGGGCCCATAAGAATCGTGGTGATAACCGTAGATAAGGGATATATCTCATATTTGGATTTTTCCCACATGCTAAATTTGTATGTACCAACCTTTTTTTGTATTTTATGGTACATTTCATGTTAGAGTGACCAAATTATGCTTTTTATTTTCTTTCTAGCTTCATCAATCTTCGAGGCATCATTCCTGGCCCGATCCAAGGTGTGGACAAGGGGATGGGGAAGCTAACCCTGTGCGGAACCAGTGGACACAAAATAGATGAATGGCGCTCAAATGAGTGGAAAGGGAGTAATGTAGGTGGTGTCACGAAGAGGGACCACATAACCACAGCCGATATTTCCCATGTAGTGCCAACCCTAGATCTAATGTCCAATGAAGGAGATCCTTGGGCCTAGGATACAAGGGTAAGCATGAAATTGGGCAATGGAGACAAGAATACAAACCTAACCCACTCTTTCCATCGAATATCTTGCCAATTCATGCCCAAAAGTTCCCATGATAATTAAGAAAAACTACTCAACTATACCAATGAAAAGTCATACCTTTGGGGTTGGGAGACCCACCTTCAAACATACATTAATAACAGATGGGAGAGAGACCACGTGGCTCGCTAGGGGCGGCTAGGTGCCACCTCAGGACTATTTGGGAGAAAATGTTTCTCCCATATACACTACCCATAGGTGGTGGGTAATAGACTATATGATACACTATATAGACATGCTACACTAGGTAAATATCAATTTACGATTCACCTAACCTAAAAAAAAAATCATTAATAAAGAGTTGAGATTTATTTCAAAGGTAGTTATACTATTTTAATTTTAAATTTAATTAAAAATTGTATGATGTTCAAGTGTCAAATTCAATTTTATTTATATTTATGATATCAAACTTTTATTAGTCCATGGCTAGAGAGGACTCTAGAAATCTATTTGTTTGTTGAACACTATTAGTTTAGCATTGAAAGGTGAAAATTATAATTTTTAAATTTAGAAATGAATAAAGTATTTTATTATTGTTATTAAAATAGATAAATTGTTAACATTTAATTGAACAAAAAAATTGATCTCTTGTTTCAAGCTTGGTGCCATATGTCCCATGTCACCAATAAAGTTTGCTAACCCTAAACACTCTCTAATATTCATGGGCATCATTCTTTTGGAAACAACTTTGTCAAAATGATATCAATAATGAAAACCAATCATTTCTACTTGGGTTCATTAATGTAACTGTCTAACTACTTTTGTTACATTTGCTTATGGTTTTCCTTTAGGTTTCATATGGTCTTTAAATGTGATTTTCTTTTTTCTTTGATGTTGTGGAATTCATTTTTCTTAATATTGTGAAGTTTAATTTTCAATATTCTTCTGCACAATGCTAAAGTTGTGCCCAATGCTAAAGTAGTGTCTATTCTGTTTCGAAGGTATTTATCTTCTTTCCATTGTAGATGAGATCAGTCAATAAATTTCAAAAATGGTTGCAGTGCTTTCTTTTTTTTGCAATGCTTCTTTTTATAAATGGCCATTGTGTGCTATACATGGTGCCTTGGGAATATATATAACACTTCTTTTTATAAATGACCATTTTGTGCTATACATGGTGGTTTGTGAATATATAGAATGAATATTACTTACTAACTTAATGTGTGCTCTAGTGTTTGTTGGCTTGGGTTCCTTTTTGAATACGTAAGTGGAGATGGTGACCTAGGAACTATCGATCTAAAGTAGGTGGGTGCCTTATAAACTATCTTGATTAATGCAATTATATATGTGGGTGCTTTAAAAAGTTAAATTTCCCGTTGTATAGGCTATCTATCTTTATTAATGCATTTATATATGGGTTACAAGTTTATATAAGGGGTTCTAGGGGCTTTGGAATTGTATGAGAAAGTTACTTTTTTAATAGGAGCTGCAATCGGAGCTGGGATAGTTTTAGGAGCTTTGAAGACTCTTTTTTGGAGTTCCTGTATTCCCCCAACTGAATTGGCACCAAAAAAATTCGAGTTCCGACCAAACCTTCATATGGTTTTGTATGTTGATTTGTCTATGCAGCTTTTGGGTGCCTATGAAACTTCAAAATTAGCTATAGTATGGTAGGGAATTCTATGTCTAGGTCCCTTTGCCCTTAAATAGCGTTGAATTATTTGTCTCTATGAGCTTGAGTCATTTAATCCTCATTTACTTCAAATAGACTCACAATGATTTCAAATACATTGGGCAATCGATGATTTGTTTTTACCATAGTTATGATGTGTGAAACGAGCTGGGCAAACGATGATTTGTTTTTACCATAGTTATGCAGTGTGAAATGAGCATAGGTCCATCTAAACTGAGGTCTATATCCAAAGGTTTTGATAAACTCGACTTATTCATCTGCTACCTTCTTAACTTGGGAAGAGGTACATATCATACTAGGGTTTAGATAGGACTAGTATCCAAATTCAACCCACCCAATATATTGCCTAGATTCAATGAATTGTTAAGTACACAACCACACACACACACAAAGAGTTGATAGATCACCCCCTCTCTGCCCTAAGACACCTCACTTCCCTTGGTGCTATTTTCGTCTATGTCTAGTGTTTATATGTTGTTATTATAATTGCAGCATATTATAAATGGATTTTTTTTGTAAATTGAGTATGTCCATTACTATTAACAAAATATATAGCAGTTACATCATGGTCTCATCCCGCCCCGAAGGGAAATCGAGACTCTTGACCATCCAGAAAAGGAAGATTTAAAACAAAATTGAGTGTTAACCACTGTTTCAAATCAGTTTTCCATATCAGTTTCTATAGCTACAACCATATTATCAACTACTGAGTTCTTCCTACATATAAAAACAGTTATATATCGCATGTCAAAACGAAAGAATAACCAAGAGTTTCCAGAAAAACCAGGACCATGCCGA
>APFE030354892.1:1661-58921 GCA_000404065.3 Pinus taeda | reverse complement strand
CTGAGGTGGTTTTTGCCTCTGCAGAAGGAGCATCATTAGATCCCTTTCCTTTATCAGGAGCTTTAGATTTACACTCCTTTTTGAAGTGCCCTTCCTTTCTGCCTTTCCAGCACACCACCTTTGTAGGTTTTCCTGGAGATTTAGATCTCCCTCTAGATTTAGATCTCCCACTCGATGACTTATTTTTGTTTCTGTTCTGGGACCGTCCTCGTACAGACAAGGCATCACCATTCTGGTTGTCCATATTTTTCCGTCTCATCTCCTCCGTCAGCAAGGCTGAGACTATTTCATCCAACTGCAAAGCAGTTGCATTGCTACCTATTGCAATAACCAGACTATCCCACGAGTCTGGTAGAGAACACAACAAACTGATGCACTTATCTTCATCTGAAATTTTAATATCAACATATGCTAACTTACCACAGTATTAAACGCATTCAGATGCTCTGTCACCGAGTCTCCATCTTTCATCCTCAGGTTATACAGCTTTTTCCCCAAGAACAGTTTATTCACCAGAGACTTAGATTGGTACAAAGTCCCTAACTTGTTCGACAGAGCCTTCGCTGTAGCTTCCCCTGATACATTCAACAATATTGAATCTGAGACACACAATCGTATTGTGCTCTTTGCCTTCTGATCCAACTTCTTCCATTCTTCATCGGTCACTCCCGTTGGTTTAGTACCCGGATCTACCGCGATCCACTGATCTGTATCCACCAACAGATCTTCCATCTTGAGTTTCCACAACTCAAAACTCTGACCATTGAACTTCTCAATCTCTATCTTTCCACTGCTCGCCATCTTCTTTCACCACCAGAATCGATCTTATAGATCTCCCACTGAACAGGGTCTACCACAGGCCCAAGCGAAACCCCTCAGCAACAAAGGTGTCCCCTTGAAGCCAAAACAGCTATGATCAAATGTGGGTTTTAACCCTGTACAGAAATTACCTGCATACAAATTCTAAAACAACACATAAAACACATATGCACAGAGATTTTCCCCTAGATCCAAAAACTGGGACTACTAGCTTGATTTTTCATTATGTTCCTTTCAATGTTACAATACATATTTATACATGCCGAAGCATCCAATACCATGGACCGAAAACCATAGGTATGTTCGCCCAACCTAATATAGGGTCCAAAAAGTTTTTTCCCGGGGGGCTACCCCGGACCCCGTAGAGGGGGGCTACTTGCCCCCCTCAAACCCCCCGGATAGGGGGGGCTACCGCCCCCCCTGTGACCCCCCTGCTATGCAATCAATGCAATGAAAGGGGGGCTCTGCCCCCCCTCTAATCCCCCAGTTCACTACGTGGGTTAGTCGTGGAAAGAATATAACACAACCCAACAGTAGGTTAGGGCTGTGTGGAGGCTGATCATACCCCTTCATGGAGGTACCAAAGGGCAGAGTGAAGGGTAGAAAGACAGAGCCCTGGAACTCAACAACCTACGCAAAATCAGGAATAGAAGGAATAAACCAACATCATGACCATCTCAGGGTGCGGAAACTTGGTTCCAACATCCCCCCATACTGCTTCAAGTCAGACTTCTGTCCATGCTCCGCTGGCTGATGCCGAAAGTGCCAGTAGTGTAAGGATTTTTTTGGCTAACTAACAATAAACTTGGGTCACGCCCGACCAAGCCAACATAATGCATATAGAGAAATAAATCAAATAGGATTATAAATCAACATCTAGAGTGAAATAAATGCATCTAGTGCAAGCGATCAAATATAATTATAAATCAACATCTACACGAAAATCAGTGCACATAGTGCAAGCAATCAAATAGGATTAGAAATCATCATCTACACTAAAATTAATGCATCTAGTGTAAGAAATATTCTTCCCTCTATCCCCCCTCCATCTATATCTATATCTCCCTCCATCTCTCCTTTGTCTCTCTATCTCACCCCCCCCCCCCAAACACACACACACACTCTCTATCCATATCTATATATCTCTCCCTCCCTCTCTCTATCTCTCTCTTCTTCTCTCTCCACCTCTGATCTATATCTCTATCTCCCTCTGCCTCTCCTTTGTCTCTCTATATCACCCCCAAAACATACACACTCTTTCTCCTAATATCTATATATCTCTCCCTCCCTTTTCCTCTCCCTCTCTTTTCCCCTTCACTCTCTCTTCCCTCCTTATCATGTCTCTCCTTATCTCTATCTCCCTTATCACTCCATCCCTCTCTCGCCACATTTCTCTCTTATGTATTTCTTCTTACCTCCCTCTCTGTTACCCTCCAACTCCATCTCTCTCTCCCTCCCTCTCTCATTATCTCTCTCTTTTTATATCTCTCTTCCTTCCTCTCTCTCTCTCTTTCTCTCTCACTTCCCTCTATCTCTCTCCCCCCCTCCCTCTCTCTTCACCTTCCAACTCTATCACTATGTCTCTCCCTCTCTCCTTCTCTCTCCTTCTCTTCCCCCTTCCTTCCATCTCTCCTTCTTTGTCTCTCTATCTCACCCCAAAACATACACACTCTCTTTCTCTCTCTCTCCACTTTTCTCTCTTTATGTTCTTCTTCACTCCCTCTCTCCCCCTCCAACTCCATCTCTTTGTCCCTCCCTCTCCATCCTTACCTCTCTCCCCCCTCTCAAGTCCTCTCTCCTTTTTTCTCCTACCTCCCTCTCTCTCCCCCCATCTCTCTCTCTCTCTCTCCAACCTTGTCCCTCTTTCCCCCCTCCATCTTTGTGTCTCCCTCTCTCTCTCTTACCCTTCTCTACCCCCCTGCCCCTGCTCTCTCTCTCTCTCTCTCTCTCTCTCTCTCTCTCTCTCTTCATTCCTCCTCTCCCCTCTCCTTCATTTTATCTCCATCTCTCCCTCGTCACTCCCTCTATCTCTCCACTTCTATTACTTTATACCTTCGTTCTTCCCTCCATATATATATCTAGAGTTAATATCTATCATGATATATTAACATATATTACAATATAACGAATCGAATATCATATTAAATTTAATATTGTATTAATCCAAATTTATTAAATTTAATAATATTAATATTAGATTTAATAATGTTTTTTATGGATATGGCATGATGACAAAATTTATAATAAAACTACATCAAATTAACATTTTCAAATATTAGAACTTTGATGTGGAAATATTTATGTCTTTAAAGACTTTAATATATCCATAGGATATAGTTTTTCCCTTTAAAGATTCATTTTACAAATATTTAATTAAAAAAGATATTAAAAGATTTTGGAGCACAATTTTCAATTCTTTGGGTTGAATTAACCTTGTTCCTTTGATTTAAGAGATGGTATTGGCTTTAGTAAATCTTAGTAAAGATGTTTAATATTTTACCTAATTTAGAATTTTAATGTGGTAATTTGTTTTGTTAAAGGTAAATTTATGATCCATTCAAATTCACGTATATGATAAAGGAACTATTAAACACATGAGATAATTGTAATTATATATAATAATACATAGTTACATTTTAATAATTAATCTTAGTCCATTAATAATATTAAAAAGTTATATATAATCTAAATATTCAAATTATAAATAATTTAAGATTCAAGCTAATGTTTTAGCTGACATTAGTAAAAATTATTTTTATTATTTTTTGAGGGCATGACATACCTACACATATGGGTCATACTGGGTTGTAGAATGCACTTCTCAGTGCAATGAGTTAAAATCCCTAGGAATAAAGTTATATTCATTAATTGGTGGAAGTATGATTTCTAGTGGAAATCATGGAGATTTTGGGGGAGAATTTCAATAGGAAAGGGGGTGAGTTTGCTCACTTTTTAACTTACCTCTTTCACAAAAGCGATGCTAACAATGATATGGGTAATGGTACCTATCCAAATATGAGTGAGCTGCACAAACTGAATATTTTGATGGTGAGATAAAGTTTCATCTTGATCAATTCATTTTTTAAATTTTTATAATTTTTTCATCTTAAAATGTTAGTTCTCTGACCAAAAGTTCCCATTGATGAAGTGGAACTATAATTTTTGTGAAAAATCATATTGAAATTGAAGAAAAAATTTCATCCAAAGGAAAACTACATTTATTCACTTGTTGATTTATTCCCAAATACAAGTAACATAAAAAATACATATTAACATAATAAACTTACTTAAATCTTATTGTCAAAAATCAATTAAACTAACCCAATTTTTTTTGGGAAACTCCTCTTTCCACCGTTTAATATAAGAATTTTTTCAGTAGAATTTGTTTAAATTTCAAAGTCAATAGCAAATTCTCACATATCATTGCACTATCCTTTTTTTTAAAGACAAAATTATCATTTTTTAATAGAGATTGAATAGAAAACACATTCATTATGTGCATTGCTTACATTTTTAATCAACATTTTAGTTATATTCATTTGAAAAATATACTTACACTATCTTTTTCCTTTTCTTCATTTTAACCTCAACTCGCCCCTTAGAAAAGATTCCATAGGGACTAATAATAGATCATAACTCAAATTTTTAGAATTTGTGTAGAATGCCAACTTCTCACCATAATCAAAATAGTTAGATTCATGAAATCTCTATATTCCTCCTGATGGGGCTTCATTTACAATTACCACCCAAAGGGTGAAATATAAGTATCATTGTCATATTCTTTATTCTCCAAAAGGGTAGTGGAAGGCATCGCTTTGCACTTTTTTGGCATGCATTTCTATCTTTCTATATCACTGTTGTTTGTTGATTTTTTGAATTTTGATCAATGTCATCATCAAAGACTAGTTTCTCATGTGACTCCTATCCTTTTGGTTTTAATTTACAACTTTTGTTTTTCATTTTCTAAGGTTAGATTGCACTCAAGGACAACATTCATGAAGATGTTATATTTTTTTTTTAAAGGCATATAGTTTCGATGGTTTAAGGGAAAATTTGTTCACCTCCCCACTCAAGTTCAAACCTTAATTGGGTTTAATGTTGGAAACCAAAATTATGAGGTTTTATAAAAATAATCTTTTAGATATTAATCTAAAATTAATTGATCGACATAAGTTCTTCGAACATTGACCTACAACTAATAATTCAATCATTTTTATGCTCTTTGTTATCACAAAAAAATGGCTCATGCAAATATACTAGTGATTGCTAGAAAATATTAAAAAATGAAACTAGAAAATATTAAAAAATGAAGCTGATTCAAATGTTCCTAAAGTTGTTAATTAGTTACCCAAATGTACTTGATTAAATTTCATTAATCATTTATTAATTAATCTATGCAAAGTCACTAATGCAAGAGCATTTAGCTTCCAATATATTAAGCCTTTGAAGAACAAAGCTTCTAGGAAGGTTCTCGACATTTGTTGAGGAACTTAATCATTTGTTGTAATTAAATCAACGTTTTGAGTAATATTTTAATATTGGAGAAATTGGAGAAATTAAGAAGAAGAGATTTGATCTCTTCATGTTGTGATAGTTAAATCCATGTTAGTTAGTTGTTGATATATTTATGAGCTCTAGAAAATTAGTTAGTTAGGGAATGAGAGACTGTAGGGAATAAATTTTGGCAGAGGATCAAAACTAATCAGTTGTCGTTCCAAGGTTTTAATGAAGCATTATAAGCCTACAAGCATTAGGAAGAGGGGGAAGCGTGTGTGCAGAAGGGTTCCACGGTTTGCGTGCTTGCATTGAAGATCAAGCCGATTACTATGTGCACTTAAATGTGATTAAAAGCATTTTTCATATGTAATATGTTTAGGCTTATCTTTGGTTAGTATGGTGTTGATGGTCTTTGCATAAGTACCCTCTGTAAATATGTATTCACTATTTTGAAAACATGATGATATCTTGTGTGGAAAATTCATGTTAAGTTCATGAAGTCTAATTTCGTAGATGAAATTGGGTACAACTAATCTTTGTCAAGGGAAAATCAATATTTTGTGAACAAATTGTATTCATACTCTATGTTGATCAAATTGAACATTGAATGGGATTTTTGTTGTAAATTCAATCATGATGTGACAGAGTTCGAGAGACTGAGAAATGAATTGAATTGTGCTCACGGGAAGTATTCTCACTATGGATATGATTGAGAAAATTGAGGATGTAAACTCCCCGTTGGAGTTGTGGCATTGAGATTTTTGTAAGAATATGGAAATATCATGGAAGATATTTTGGAACTAGCATTGTGTGCAGAAACATGGGAATCAAATTGTAAATATTTATGGCCACGTTCAGGAAACGAGGTAATTTACGTTGAGCCATTGATTCTAACCTTGAATTCGAGACCATAGAATTATTGTTGTGGCATCTAGGTTTGGAATGAACTAGTTTGATGTCCATGTGGATATTTGTGGGTGAATTGGGTTTAACAAATCCCAAAACTGTGTTTTAAAACCAATCAATCATTATATACAAAAGTTAAAGTTCTCCTGTGACCACAGTTCACTTCCTATTATGGATGTATATTTATTGTTACCCATATAGGGCATACTCAAACTAGTTGGTTCAGATAGTCTGCGTGAAGGATTCATGGAGTCATCTGGTGTAAGGAAAGATCACCATGGATGGAATTCTAAAATGTTGGTTGTTCAATTAAGATTTAGGAAAGAAATATCATAATTTGGTGTGTGCATCCTTATTAAAAAAAAGAGTTAATGCTAGTGGCGTTAATGGCCCACCAGAACTAGGAGTCGTCATTAAGTGGTATCAAAGCAGGTTAAAGTTTTACTTCTTTTGTATATTGAGGAAATTTGATGATAATGGTAGCGCCAGAAGTAGACCAACATAAGATACATCAACGAAGGTATTGAGGTATTGTTTCAAACTTTAAATTTTAATAGTGTTAAGAAGATTTATTAGCAGTTGTTGAAGTAGTTGGAAGAAATTGTTCAAGATAGAGAAATGATGGAGAAAGACTATGAAAAATGGTGACATTGGCTAGCACATGGAATCAAGGTTTGACAAAGGTATCATTTGAATGTTTGAAGCATTGAAGGAAAGGTACATGAAAAGTAACCAAACTTTTTTTTTGTTTAAATTTTAGTATGTGTGGATTCTAATTTGAAAACAAAACACATAAAAAATGGAGTGAGAAGGAATATTTGGAGGCATGTGAGTTGGTTGAACTAAGTGTTGGAAATAATACTATTTGTAAGTGAGAACATATACATTTATTTGGATATACAGAGAAGGTTTTCTCTTTCATAAGTAAGTCGGGAAAGGAATTTTCTCTTGGAGGAGAAATTCATAGCAAGGAAATTTCTCTTGGAAAAGAATTGATACAAAAGTGTGGATACAAAGAAGGAATGTTAAATAATTCCAAGACCATATGAAGGTTGGTATGATGTTTTTATGCTAATTATAGTCATAAGGATTGTGTTTGGAGGTATCAAATAATAAAGGTTTGTGGAAACTATGAAAACCAAGGGAATTGTGATTGAATGGGAGGGAGAATGCAGAGCTCTCAAGTGAAATAATTGTGACAGAACCCCAATAACAAGGTGAAATTGTTGAAAGAGAGAAGTGAGCAGTTGAGGATGTAAAAGCCTAACAACTTTGGAAGCTAAGGAGTAGGAGTGCTCAAGAAGAGGTTCTAACATAGAGATCTAGAAGGAGATAGGATACCAAAAGGATGAATTGGTACAGGTGACAAGTGACAAACTTGTTATAAAGATGGGAAAAAATTATTGTAGCTTGTGAGGGGACAATGAGAGTCCAAAGGAAGAAGAGATAAATATGGCTATTCATGGTCATATTAAGGGTACATAGAGAAGTCAAAATCATATGAAAGGGGGTGCCAAGGTAGTTGGCATGAAGAATATGAGTGATGATGAATTCAAGAAGGAAATGACTGAATTGAAAGTACATCTTAGTGTATTAGAGGAGTTTCTACATGAATATGAGGAAGACCGAAAATATTGCTGGACAATGAAGATAAAGAAGGTGAGATGGAATTCATTGCAAATGAATCTAAGGAAAATGTTGTATGATAGGTTGAAAGTAGAACTCATAACCACTGAGTATGAAATGGATTTTTTTATATGTGAACTCAATCAAGGACCAATCCCTAGTGAAGATGAGAATGAAGAAGTGGATGAGATTCAAGAATCTCATATTTTTTCTAATGAAATTTGTAGCCATGCAGTTGTTGCAGGCACCAAAGGTGAAGGACAGATACTAAGAACTGCCACAAGGTTTGAGGAGGAACAATTACAAGAAACTGTTACTGAAATGAATAGGGATATGTTGGTTTATGAAGACAATCAAAAGAAGGATAGAAGAAAATAAGAGTAGAATTCAGATATATTGTTCACAAAAGTTGATGAGGAGAGTGAAAATATATTTCATTTAACAAAAGGGGATGATGATGCTAATAGGAGACTAGTTGAGAGTCTCATAGAGTGTGTGGAGAGTGAAGATCAACATGGAAAGCTAATTTTTGAAGCACCAAATGAGGCCACAGAACCTTGTGATTTAAAAACTGGTGTATTGTATATAGTTACAAGTTTAGCATATGAGGACCAACAATTAGATGACATGCTAGTGTATGTTGATGAATAAATGAAAATCCTAGAAGAGATGGATGAAATTGAGCATATGTCTATCAATATTGAAGATGGTGGAATTAATGAGGAAGCTACCATAACAATGGAAGTTGAAGACAACCAAATGAAGGCTTCTAGTAGTTGTCGGGAAAATAGAAAACCTTAATTGGCAGAAGAGTCTTCACCAATAGACAAAGATAGAGATATTATGTAACACATAGAGGAGTGCATGATGTTGTTCACAATATAAAAAAAAACAATAATATTGTGATTACAAAAAAAATAATTGGTGTATGCATGTAGATTTTGAGGGAGTTGAAGGAGAATAGAGTTCAAATTATGTTCTAAAGGAAGTTGAAACAGTATCATCTCATAGGAATTATGCAAGTACAAAAGATAAAGAGATACTTCATGAAGACATGCTCAAGGAGATTCCAATCATGTGAATACTAAATGATAGTCTTATGCAGTCAGGGGGTGTGCTACTCTTCATCCCTATACTCTTGTGCTAATTTTACCTATACCCCTCCTCACATCCCCTTTTTGTGTGACTACTTTATACCTAGCATTTGTCTTACATGGCACTCCCCTTGCTAGGTTGAGCTCCTTAGTATGTCTTGGCCTTGACTCAAATATCCACGTCTTGTTTCTTTCTTCCACATGCCTCATCCATGAGTGCAAGTTGGAAATGGGGCCACTTATTACCAAGAGTGGCCCGCAGAGGAAATAAAAAAATATGCACCATTGTTTGGAGGAGTTTGCTTCATGCTATTGCGACCTCATGTCAACTCACATTCAACAAGATCTCACCTGAGCTAAGGGAGAAGCTTCCTCTCAAAGGGACCCCTCTCAAATATGGAGGTTCTTATGGAATGTGTAGATTGGATCCTGAACACATGACACACAAGGGGATGATTCAATCAACATATGAAAACTGTTGATCATGTGATTGATTGGTCTGTATTCCAGATGGAACCTAAAGGACAGTTATAGTTAGAGCCTTAATACATTCTACAGTGGAAGACGCTCATCCTCCAGAACCGAGCAATAGAGCAAGTTAAAGTGTAGTGGAAGCACTTTGGGCCCGATGAAGCTACATGGGAGATGGTTGATCAGATGCAGGCATTATATCTTTCTTTATTTGTTGGTTGAAGAAAATGAGTTTTGATATATGTGAATGTGTGTGTGTCATTGTAAATACTGTATCGAGTTGTGTTTATAAAGCTCCAATAAGCAGTATGTTAGTCATGTTTTAAAAAAATGTTATTGTAAATATTGCATCAAGCTAGGTTATAAAGCTCCATAAGCAATATGTTTGTCAAGTTCAGCAGTTTTGGCAGGTCATAAGTGTCATAGAACATCGAGGATGGTGTTCCCCTAAGGGGTAGGGGTTTGTAATGACCTCAGGTTAAAGTTCCATGCATTAAATGGGAATTATAAAAGGAAAAAATAAAACGAAGGTCATGGGAACACATATTCCACATTGAATGGAGGAGAAAAACATTATATTGGGAACCACTATGGTTTTTTATTTCCTACAGAAATTGGCATTGGCATTGGAAAAGGGAAACGGAAATTAATAGAAATTAATACAAGAAATAGAGGAAAATAGGGGAAAAGGAAGATGAAGAGACAATAATATGCATGTAAGGGAAAATGAAGAAAAAGGAAAGGAAAACGAAAGAAAAAGGGAGAGAACATTGATAGACATTCTTAGACATTCTAGCATTCACTTAGAGAAGTGGAGATCGAGAGAGACAATATATACTTGGACACAAGGAAGGCACAAGCAAGAAAGAAAGGAAGAAGAAAAGGAGAGAAAGAGGAAGATTGGACAACATTAAGCAAGGGAAGAAATCAAGCAAAGAAAGAGCAATTAGCCGGAGTATTTTTTAGGTAATAGGTTGATTTTTTGGTTATATTTATGGGATGTGAATGCATGGTTTATGCATTGGTTTATTGGTCATGCTTGTTGTTATTGGCATGGGATTTTCCTGGATTGATAGTGATGTACATCCTTTCGTTTTCCATTTCTTGGATAGTCATGGTATAGTGGGTTTTCATTTTGGTTGAGCTTAAGTTGGTATCATGAAAATCCCAAGGGTTGAGGGTGGAGATGGTTTTCTTCAGGAAGTTCTTCATAGGTGGGTGGAGACTAGAAAATTCCTCTAGGTATGGTGAAGAAATCCTAAGGCATCTGAGATTGTAGTGGATTTGGTGATTTCTAAATTGGTTTAGGTGAAATCATTGTTGCTTGAGGGTGGAGGTGGTTTAACCTATATATTCCCTCATCGGTATGTTTTGGTTTATCCCACGTGATCCCACATTCATTCTTTGAATATGGCATAGGGTGGTTGGTTGGAAGAAAGATTTGGCTCATCCAAATCTATGGTTGGTTGGTTCGTGGAAGTCCCTGACTTGGTTAGTTTTATGCATATGTTAGCATGTGTTATTTCTTATTGAGATTAATGAGTAAAAGAATTGGTTATTGTTTTGATTTTATGACTGGTTTACCATGGATTCATTCTTATTAAATGTTGGTTATAGGCATGGTGAATTCTCATCATATGATGTGCTCTTGCTATGGATCTTGTTCATGGTTTGATAAGTTATTGAATGGTTATGTGAATTCATGAGCTAATAGGTGTTTGTTTTAGTTGTATTGAGAGGGAAGTAATCTTTTTTTATGATTATCAGATGGAACTAATGAGATAGTGAATATATATACATTGATGACCTACATGTGTTAAGTGTGCAAAGTATTTGTCTAAATGTTTATCATGTGTCTAAAATCTTAGGCAATATCTGAGCGTAAGTATAGATTGTGCAGACTTGTGATCATCATAGACAGGGTTCTAGAAAGTTATGGACAATTTTGGGTAGCACCCAATAGGCTAGCCCGAAAATTATGATATTTAATATGAGGTCGCAGACACAGAACTAGTAAACCTTGGTTGTAGCCGCATGGAGAATGGCTTGTGTGTGTGGTTGGAGCTTTATGTCTGCATGGACAAGATTGCATGGGTAAGGTTGGGTTGTAAATCCTGGTTGAAAGTGGTTCCAACTCAGAGGAAAGGTCACCAGTGTAAAGTGTATGACTTCTTAGTTATCTAGTGTCTCTGGGGTTGCAGTAAATTTGGTGCAATTTGGTAAGTTAGGCCCCATTCCATAATGAAATCTTCGAGGTAATTCTCAGCTCATGTTTACCCCAGTGAGCTTGTAAAAGTGGGTAAATGTGGGGTGGGGTGTTAGAGTATTCCACCTTGAAATACTTTGAGATTTGCAAAAAGGTCTCAAACATATTGGAAGAGTACTCACAACCATTGTCACTTGTCAATGGCTTCACCTTATTCCTACTTTATTTTATAACCAAATAAACTAATTTCTTTGAAACTTCAAATGCATCACTTTTCTTACTCATGAAGTAAATTAATGTCATTCAAAAGAACTCACCAATATAAATGATAAAAAATCGAGTTTTTCCAACGGATACCATATCTATAGGCACACAAATATTAGAATGCAGTAACTCAAGAACTTCTTGAGGTTTGTTAATAATTAAGGAAACCTAAACTTCTTTTTTATTTCTAGGAACATATGCCCTATAAAAATAAATTTTAATTCTTTATATTGTCAATTCCATGGATATTTTTCTTGGTGCATAGCCCTTGTAGGTTCTTTTCACCAATATACCCATTTGATGATGTTGGAAAACTATATTTGATATCTTCAATTTTGTCATTGATTTTTCCTTTTCATTGGCACTGTATTTCCCTACCTATGACTTGAGTAGTCACATAAAAATTGTACAATGTTCCTAGTCAAACGCTCTTTACCAAAACCATAGTCCCTTGAACCATTCTACAACCTCCTAGAGAGAATAATGTCTCAAAACCTACATCAACATTTGGCTCACTAAAAGTGAATTCCAGTGCAATCCCATCACATGTAAGACACTGCGAATTTTCTTCACATCCATCTTTTTGTCTAACCATTTCATAATTGAAATTATGCCTAAGAAATATTTTACTTCCATGTGATTTTTCATAATCCATGAACCCCTCCATGTCATGAGATATATAGAAGGAATCTCCTGAATCAATCAACCATGCCTTGTCATGGAAATACATTAATAAACAATACCAAAAAGAGACATATGTTATCCTTAATATTAGAAGTCATAACAATTGAGTCCTCTTTATTTGATTCTTTCTCTTTTGAAGGATCAACCTTGCATTCACTCTTCTTGTGCCCTCTTTGATGACACCTCCAAGAAATCAGTTATTGCTTTGCATACCTTTATTGGAATATATGCCTATAGATATAGTGTTGGATTTCCTTCTACAACAAGAGTTAGAAAAAGGATCTAATATATGGGTTGGAAGTCTTCCAACAAGAAATTATGAATATTTTTGGTCAAACCATAGGATGGTCACACATTCATATATCTACTTATAAATCTGTAGAAAAATAAAAATAGTTGAAAACAGAAAATAATCTAATATAATCTATGATAAAGTCCAAGTAACCAAAGAAATAATTTTATTAATATAATGTCACATGTTAGAAGCTCTAAATGAACTATGGTTTTGAGGATCTCGTCCTTGGGATGGTTAGTAGGCAATCGTGTTTGTAGCAAATGACTCCCTCTCTTCAAAAGGAAAGTAATCCAAAAGAGAAAAAAGAAAGAAAATAGAGAGCGTCTAGTTAAGAAGACTCAAACAATTTAGGATTATAACTTTGGCAATGAAAATGGATCATAGTGATATGGGGAAAAACCTCTCTATTTATAACAAAATTCTAGCTAGAGTTGATGAGGCCAAATGTAATAAAATATTTATTGGACCAAATCAAGATATAACTAATTTGGTATTTTATTATTATTTGTGAAAGGAAAATGTCAAAAATAATTGTTAATGACCTTTATTTATGTAACTAACTAAAAAATAATGATTTATTGAGTTAATTAATGGAAACAATATATAAATAAATGATTTATTAGATTATTTCCATTTCACTGGGCAAAATAGGTTGGTAATAATTCTTATTCCATGGGGGGCAGCTCAATTAAGTAATCTTTGTGTTATGAAGTATTATGTAAATCATGAAATTTAAGGTTCAAATCCCCCATTGGTCAAACCAAAAAAACGTTGGAAATAATTCATAAATAGTGATTTAATAATTTATTTTCATGAGAATGTTTAAAATGTTAAGAAATAATTAATAAATAAATGATTTATTAAATTATGTCTATGGAAATGAATAATGTGAGAGAAAATACATTAAATTAGTTTCACCTAAGTGGGTAAATTTATGAGAATAACGTAAAATGAATGGGGTTATTCTCATCTAATTGGGTTAATTAATGGAAATAACTTAAAAAAAGTGGTTGCTTGGGCTATTTCCTTAGGTGAATTTGGGTTTCAATGTGTAAAACTCATACTAACACGACATATTTTGATCCACCTAATGATTTTTGTTAGTTGATCACTTTTTATAAGTTAACATCTAGATTTTTTTTGTTATACCTATAATTATTTCTCACCTTAGAGTGACCTCTAGTCACTAATCCTTCTAAATTATTGTGTATTCATCTCCTCTGACAACAATTGGCACATGATCTCATCCAAACTAAAATTATCTACCATTAGAGCTCCACTAATAGAAAATATTATATTCTTCTAAGAATGTGGAAAACTACATAATAAGGTTATGCATCACTTATTGTCCTTTACAAAATGCATTGAAGGTATTAAGGTGATTGGTCACTGTCCTTTATCTTCAAAGCATAAATCTTCCTCTATAAGAATATTAAACTTATTAGGGATTTAGGCTCATTCAATGAGCCAAGATTATCTCAAGCTTATTTTTTGTATTTTTTCTTTACATGTTCATTAAGACATTTTACACAATGGCTCTGGATGAAACAACTATGCAGAACTTCAATCCTTGAAATTATTACTGTGTTGGCTTATTCATATGAGGATGGGATCGGTTCAAATATTTTATGACTCATTGAATGTTATTAAATGGTTTAACGAAGTACAGAGATGTCAAAATTATATTTTGATTCCAATATTAGAAGAAATTTTATATTTAAAATAGAGTTTTGATCTCATAATTTTTTTCCACATCTACAGGGAGCGGAATATAGAAGAAGACCTCCTTTCTAAGGAGGGTTTGCAACAAGCTTTGGGAAATTGACACATAACTGAAGTAGAAGAGGATCAGATCTGTGTGTCAGATCAACAACCATATAATTTTTTATCTAAATGACTTGCCAACAAAATGTTTTTATCAGCTCTGTCATATGTCTTTTGATGGGGTTTTCATAATAGAATATGTATGTTTTTTGATGGATTCTAGAATACTCTTTATGGGTTTTTTTGTAAAAAACAACCATGTATGTATGGGTTGTTTTCTTCATTAATGGGGAGGCCCAAGATCTAGACATGGTTTTTTTGGCATATGGGTTTGATTAGTTCTAGCTATGATCAACCCATAGACGGTTTAGGTATATGTTTCTTGTGGACATACAATAATTATAATGCTTAAATGCATATGCAAATGTAACTTTTTATTGCCTTAATAGAAAGTTCAATTTTTTCCCTCGAAAAAAAATACATTCGACACATTAAGACCAATCCAGCAATTGCATCTTGTCCTAATCTTGTTCCTTCACAATGTCAAGCTTTGTGTCCTTCATGACAACATCCTTCTACTCTCTTTAAATAAATTAATATCCCATCTTCAACTTCCAAAAATTGGAGCTTTTTCCATTGAGTTTCTCAACCTATAATTACCTACATGTCATTTTGCTTACCATAAATATCTTCCTAGACTCCCATTGAAGTTGGCTATCTCAAAAATCATTGTTGTAGCAACACAACTCTATCTAGTTTGAGATCCTTAAACTAGAAACTAATATTAGTTTGGTTCTTTGACCAATACCTTAAAACATGGTCTCAACACACTGAATATTCCCTGAATGAAGTTTCCTTTGATTTGTGACAAAAGTGTCCCCTTGAAACCAAGAACCAATTAGACACCAATTCTTAATCATGGAGAGAAACTTACATGAAATGGAGTACAAATTTATAACACAAATATGTTTAGCATAAATATGAACTTCAAAATAATAGAAAAACTATAGAAAACAAGAACTCACAACAATAAATAAGTTTTTCTTAATAAGGGACAAACAATTATTGCCTTATTTTTTTCTTTTATTTTACGAAGAATATACAAGCATATAAACATTGTTTCCACTAAGATCAAGGATACAACTATAAATAGCTTTGCTACTAAAACATAACAACACAATCTAAATATTTCTTTACATATTCCAGAAACAAATATAAACTACTAGATACATGGATGGTGTTGTTGGTAAGATCCTAGTAATCTCTATGTATAACTATGAGCCAACTAATTTTAAATGACTATCGAGATTACAAATTCCTCCCTTCTATAATCCTTGAGATTTAGACCCCCTATCTCTTTATGATAAAATGACTTTTCATCCTTAAGTTCACCTTTTCTCCCCTAACTTGGAAATTAATCTACTACCATTCGCCAATAATTGGGATTTTATCATCCTTCATTGTGATCTCTCCCTCAAAACCAATACAACCTTTTGGCTTTAATTCATCTCCTTATAAAGTGGAAACCCTAAGCCCTAGCATGTATTGGTTGATGCCTAATATCTATGGCCATTAGTGTTCTAGGAACCTTCTCCAATATCCCTAAAGGGTCTTGATACCAATTATAGACCATTGATTTCCACCTTCATCTTAAGGGTATCAGGTCACTCACATTTTATTATTATTCTCTATGCTTCCCTTTGTGAGAATTTATAATTTGATAATCACCACTCGAAGCTTGAATCCCCATCCATCCTTGACACCAAAATTTCAATAAAATATCAATACCTAGCAATTGGCTCACCCAAGCTTAAGGTGGCGGATGAGAGGAATAGATGATAACCTTTGAACTATAATAAGATCTTCTTTCCCTTAATTGTCCCTACAAAATATAAAATTTAACCGAAAATATCCAAGAAATTTATCAATCATGGATCATTAAAGTCTTCCTTATTTTTGAAAGTCTATTACAATTTAATAAAATCAAATTTTAATTAAATTACTTTGTTTTTCATATGGCTAAAATTTAACTGACTAAGGAGAGAATGATGAAAGTGAATTTGATGCAGGCGGCAATTAGGGTTTGAAGGAGAACTGTTTCAATTGCAACCTGAGTACCAACTCTGGAGAAGGACAGAGCCAGAGTGGCAGAGCTTCATAGAAGAGGGCAAGTTCTGACCCTACAGATGGAAGACGCGGGTCCATTGGGACCCCATCATACAAATAGGTAATGATGCACAAGGAGAAAACTTCGCAGGACAGAATGCAAATATTAGGTTCTGAGAAGTCAGGCAAGGAGAATGTGACCAACAAAGAAAAGCAGAAAAATGAGGGAAAAAATACCAAGAGACAGAAAGAAATCATTGGAAGCAATAGTACAGCGAATAGACGCAGTACGAATCCTTCCCAAGCACAGGTTTCACAAGGAAATGAGCCAGAGGATGAACAATCAAAAGAAGAGGAGGATCTTAACCAAGAAAAGGCAGGACAGGAAGGAACAGCGTCAGCAACCAAGGAAAAAAACCCAGGGACCGTGAAAGCCCAAAGCCACTGACACCCTACGGGTAATAATTTCTAACCCGAAACTTCAGGTGTACCGTGACCACATGGTAGAACATACAATGATCTGCAGGTTCATGGGGTTCTGGCCAACAGAAAGAGCACTATGCATGTGGATAAAGTAGCAATGGAAACCCAAAGGGGATGTAAGACTACACTTAGGAGAGAAGGGATTCTTTACAGTGGTTGTTTCCAATCTGGAATACAAGGATCGAATATTTGATGGAGGACCGTATTTCTTTGCCTCAGCAGGTCTTTACATGCGACCATGGAAACCCAACTTCACGCCAGAATAGGAAACCTTCAAACAGGTATCGGTCTGGATTCACCTATTCTCTCTTCTGATTGACTATTGGGGACATGCAACATTGGAACACATAGGCAACAAGTTAGGCACCTTCATCAAAGCCTCAGAAGTGACATTACAGAAAAGATATACCTCCTGCGCTAGAATCTGTGTAGAAATGGATGTTTAAGGAGCACTTCAAGAGGGCCTATGGTTGGAATACAGAGATGAAGTGTATTTTCAAGCCATAGACTATGAGCAGATCCCCTTCCGCTGCAAGAAATGTCATAAGCATGGACATTTGATCAGAGAATGCCCAATGAACAAAACAGCAGAGAAAACCAAGGATAACAAAGGAGATAAGAATAAGGAAGCCTTTGTATGACTGAATGCAGGACAGAGAGCAAACAAAAAATGATAGACTAATGCAAGCACTTCCCTTAAAAACACAAACAATGCTTTTGAGGTGTTAGAAGCAGACACGAAGTCAGAGGACAACAATCTAGAGAGAGAATCATTGAAAGAAAGCCAACCCACAACCACACCTGGAATGAAAGAACCTATTTCTAAGCCATCGATCAACATCCCTCAAGCGCAGGGACCAATGAAAGGATTAGAAGAAGATTCAGAGATGATAACCAGTGAAATAGGGCTCGAGGATATGGAACTAAGTGACATGCTTGAGCAAGAAGGTATGGATCTACCAAACATGGTAGAAGACTGGAAAAAGAAAGGAATGGAACACATATCGGAAGAGGAGGTAAATAGAATCAACAACTTATTCATAGCAAGACAACAAGTAGAGCTGGAATTGCAAAGAAAGAGGTTGGGAACAACAAAAGGGCTAGGGGTAAGAGTGTAGGGATTGCATCAAACCTCCACCAACTCAAAGCACCAGAAAAAAAGAGGAAGAAGGACTAACAATGAGGCATTACAAGAACTAGGACAGATGCTCCTAAATTCAGGTAAGATGAAAGCCCTTGCGGCATTCACACTAACCTCCTAAACTATGTTAATTATGAAAGTACTTTCATGGAATGGTAGAGGGCTAAATAGCCAAAAAAAACAGCGTTTATTAAAGAAGAAAGTCCAAAAGGAACAACCAGATATAGTGTTTTTGCAAGAAATTAAATGTTCCAGCAAAACAATGGTCAATATCAGTAAAAAACTAGGTAAACGAATGGATTACCTAGAAACAACAAGTAGTGGATGGGAAGGGGGCATGGCCATTCTATGGAATCCACAGGTTATCCAGCTCATTTCCTCTGAAGCTGCCAGATCTCACATATCAATAGAAGTCCAAATAGTAGGAATCCAGAAACATATCGATGCACAAATGTCTATGGCCCTTAGAGACTAGAGGCCAAATTGCTATTACTGAGCACTCTATCCAACTTGCAGATAAGATATCCTCAAGCAAAAGCTATCTTCGGAGGTGATTTCAATATGATCACTTCGCTCACGGAAACGAGAGGAGGTATCAGAATGCTCAACAGGGATACTAAAGCTTTCAAAGACTTCATTAAATCGGCCAAGCTGGTAGACATCTTCCCCAACAATGGTGCTTTCACTTGGAACAACAAAAGGGAGGGTGATAGGCAAATTGCCTCTCGAGTGGACAGATTCTTAGTGACAAAAACTATTCTCCTAGAAGGGATCACTATGGAGTCGGACATACTACATAATGGAGGTTCGGACCACTGGCCCATAATAATGATTGCGACTATACAAGGCACACCTAGGAATAAGCCATTCAGATTTGAAAAGTTTTGGCTCAGTCATCCTGAGTTCATGCCGAAAATTGAACAATGGTGGAATGAACTGTAAGGCATAAGAGGAAATAAATGTTCATTCTACAAGCTAAACTTAAACACATCAGAGCTAGACTAAAATCCTGGAATCAAGAAGTCTTTGGTAACATATTTAAATAAAAAAAGAAACTGGAGGAGAAAATGGAACAAATTCACAAGGATTGGATCCAAGGAAATATTAACAAAGAAACTATGAACATAGAACAAAAGCTCATGTAGGACTGGCAGTTAAGATGCCAACAGGAGGAAATTCTATGGAAGAAAAAGTCCACGATTCAATGGCTTAAGGAAGGTGAATAGAACACACAATTTTTTCATAGATCTGCCATTGGTCACAGAGGTGCTAATAAAATATTAAGCATTAAAGATGATCAGGGAACCTCGGTACAAACTCATCAGGAAATCTCGAGCCTTCTCATAAATCATTTCAGCCAGATTGGTTGGGAACCTGTGATTGACAGAGAGGAAGCAATTAAGGAACTTTTAACTTCTATCACCAACCTCATGACTGAGGATCAAAACAAGGATTTAAATCAAGACATCACCTTGGAAGAAGTGGAAGAGGCCATGAAGGATATGCCAAATGGTAAGGCACCTGGGCTGGATGGCTTCACCATCAACTTTTACAAAGCGTTTTGGGAGATCATCAAGATAGAGGTATGGGAAGTGGTGGAGGATTCCCAACATTCCTCTTCAATCCTCAAATCCCTCAATTCTACATTCCTTGCCCTTATTCCAAAGGAGGAGGAAGCTAATACTCTGTTGAAGTTTCGACCAATTGCACTGTGCAATGTTTTATACAAGATTATTGCTAAAGTCATAGCCAACAGACTAAAACCAATTCTTCCAGGAATCATTTCAGAAGAACAATTAGGCTATGTAGAAGGGCGACAGATTATGGACAACATCTTGCTAGCTCAAGAGATGATTCACACTCTCCGAACTTAGAAAAAAGCAGGCATGCTAATGTAGTTGGACCTATCAAAGGCTTATGATAAGGTAAATTGGCACTATTTGGAAGCTATTTTATAAGCCTTTGGCTTTGCAAAATAGTGGATAATCTGGATCCTAGCCCTGGTTAAATCTACCAGATTTTCAATCCTAGTTAATGGAGCTCCCACAGCCCAGTTTACACCCTCCCGAGGTTTACGGCAAGGGGAACCCCTATCCCCCTTTCTGTTTGTTATTCTAATGGAAGGTCTAAGCAGGCTAATCAGTAGAGAAAAAGTGGAAGCAATCATTCAGGGACTCCAACCCTTGCCTTCAAGCCTTGCAACAACACATCAACAATTTGTCAATGACACAATTCTGCACGGCACGCCCTCTATCAAAGAAGCTCTTGGCTTCAGAAATATTTTCAATCGCTTCAGTATGGCCTCAGGTATGGAGCTTAATATAACTAAATCTTCCATTTTCTTTTTCAATACGCACCTAGCAGTCCAGAAGAATCTTTCTACCATCCTAGGCTTCAAAAGATGCAACCTCCCTTCAAGATACCTCGGCATTCCGCTGACTGACTGACCTTGGCAAAAATTGCATTGGGAAAGAATTATTGCCAACCTAGAGAAAAGATGTCATCATTGGACGCACAGAACCCTTAACTTTGTAGGCCACCTTGTCCTCACCAAATCCATCCTCCAGGCTATTCCGCATTACATGCTCTCCATTCTCCTGGCACCTAAAGGGGTTCTTTAGAAAATCTGATTCATCCAAAGAGCATTTCTCTGGTCAGGTAATTTAGGGAAGTAGAAGTGGTCTCTAATGGCATGGGATAAGATCTGCAAACCTAAACACCTGGGTGGGCTGAATCTGTAGGATTCCTTCACAGTCAATCAGGCATGTGGAGCCAAGTTATGGTGGAGGTGGCTAAAGGAACCCAACTTACCCTGGGCCAAACATTGGAAAGAAAAGTATGGTCACAATTATAGCCTGTAGAATTTGATCAGGATGTAAGAAACCCCTAATGGCTCTCTAATTTGGAACCTAGCTAGAACTAATCAACACATAATTCAGGAGCAGAGTTTTTGGGAAGTTCGAGATGGAAAGACTACCTTGTTCTGGGAAGATGCTTGGGAACAACTACCTAAGCTGGAAAGCCCTGAATTCTTAACCATTCAAAGAAGAAGCCAGGAGCTAGGAAGGACAATAGTAAACCATTACTGGAAACCTAATGAAAATGACCAAGCATGGAGAATGTGGTTATTTAGTGACACAGAACCGTTGGAAGGGGAAAGTAACAGTATAAGAGCACTGAAGACAGAGCTGTTCAAAAGAAAGATAAGGAAAGCACGGGAGGCTGATCAACTATGTTGGGGCAAGCTCAAGGGGGGCAACTTCTCACTCAAAAAAGCAAGAATCTATATAGAAGGAAATGAACATGGGGAAAAGTTAATTGGTATAGTAAAGTTTGGGATGCTCAACTTTGGCTGAAGATTAAAACTTTCCTCTAGCTCTTGATGCACCAAAGAACGCTTACCTGGGAGAACCTTAGGAAAAAAGGGTTCATAGGCTCCTCACGTTTCCCCTTGTGTGGAATTGAGGAGGAAACCATGAATCACCTCCTCAATACATATGAATGGAAAAATAGCCTCTGGAATTGGATAGAAACAAATTTTAAGAGGAAGGACAGGGTAAAAAACTCAATTCAGGAAACTATAGAGAATTGGAGAGGCAATTTCTCCAAAACCCAAATGGTTAATACATTATGGAAACTTATCCTAGGGTTTATAGTATGGATGGTATGGAAAGAAAGAAACAGAAGAGTGTTCCAAAATGAAACCAGAAACATAGAATTTATTAAAGGCACAATTATGCAAAACATAAGAGAAACAGTTCTCACCAGAGAAAAAGCAGAACAGAACAAGGATTTCTCAGTCTTGAACTAACAAATTCTGAAGGCATTTGGCATTGAGATAGGAACCATCACTATTTCATCAAATCAATGACAACCACAAGGCATTGCTGTGAATACTTGGATTCCTCCACTGACAGGCTTTCATAAACTCAACTTTGACGGGGCCTCTTGGGGAAATCTGGGGGCCAACAGGTATTGGAGGTGGTCTTCGGGATTGCAAAGGGGAAATACAACATATTTCAGTCAATCATTGGGTGAAGGAACTAATAATGAAATGGAATTGATAGCTTTAGAGCAAGGATTAAGAATTCTCAAGCGCCTGAAAACAAGAGCCACCATGATGGAATGGGATTCTCAATTGGCTATCACTGCAGCAAGGAGAATGCAGGAGGGAGCGAAACCGAGTAAGGTCATGAAGAATTGGAGGTTGGCCAAGGTCACAGAGCTCATAGCTGAGCACCTCTCATGCCTTGAAGGAATCATACTACAAGGAGTGAGAAGAAAGGCGAATGAAATGGCTAATCATTTGGCCAACTACGAGATCGATAACCACTTCACCTACCCGAACACCTGTTGGCATGAGGTCAGATGCACCAAACTTCCGAGTAAGTGTACACTTCTCTCAAGACAATACATAAGTTAATGGAAGAAGTGGTGCAGGGGTACACAGGAATTCACCTTAATAGCGAATGAAGATAGCCAATTGAAAGAATATCAGGCAACAGACCCATGAAGGACATAAGGAGGAGTGGGAAATCATCCACAAGGACAAAGTGCATCGACCGAGGTGAACAACCAACAAAAAATATGATTACCGCCATTAGCAAATCACAAAAGAGGACACATGGCATTCAACAAATAGGCTCAAGCATGGCAGATTTAAGACTAAGGATACGTATCATGAACAGGAATTGGGGAATCATAACAACAGTTATTATGGTAGGATCAACTCCTATCTGACGGTGAAGTGTGAAACCTCGGACCATACCTGGCCACCCTCTACTATATCTACAACTTCCCACCAGAATATCGGCATACAGTTCTCCCGTGACCTGCAACATAGCAATCGTTGTGCTATCATGAGTTTCAGTGTTTCTATATTCTGCAATAGCAGTATGGTGCGTGAAGGAAGTCGTAATGTTTTGGCTAACTGAGACCTGCATAAGGCCCGGGAAGCCTATAAAACCCGAACTACCAAAAAAGAAAAGCGTAAAATCGAAGATCTAGAAGCAGCAGTTATAGAGGAGGAAGAATATCTGGAAGAGAAAGATTTGGAGAAGGAAGTGGAATGGATTCATGATTCGGGCACTGCTACTACTCGAGCAACACAATTTGTTCAAACCCAGAGTGAAATGTGGAGGATGAAAACCATGCTAGCCAAGGCACGTAGCATGTAGGACGAGGACATCAAACAAGCACATCAGGCAATCTATCTCATTTCGACAGAGCATATGGCTAGACTAGATGCCATAGAATTCAATCTCAGCGCCCTGACTCAGGAAGTTAGAGTCCTCTCGTAGAAAATGAGTGTCCTCATTAGTCTCCTCAGGCACTCCATTTGTCAAGGATCCTCAGTTGCGGTGGAGGTCTCGGAGGAAGCAACCGATACCAGTCAGGGGAAATGAACCACTTCTCAGTAGAATCCTTAGCCTGAGAAAATGATTGCTACGACCGGCCAGAGTGTTCCCAGCAAAGATTATGTAATCTTAAAGCTATAATGGCTTTTCTGTTTCAGATCTCACTTCTTGTTTTGGCATGTTTTATTATTGGTTTGGAGGATACTAGTTTCTTGTGACTAATGAGGTCCTCCTGGGCCTCCTTCTTTCCTTCTGTCCAGTCGCCCAAGGTGGTGAAATGTTTTTCTGTCTCAAGCCCCTCTTTATGCAATCCTGCGTGGTTAGCCTCGGGGTTAGGAGAATGTTTTAGTAGCTCATATACATTTTGAGCAGGAAAGGAATTTTTACTTTTGTCTATGTGTGCAAACCATTTTGTATCTTATGTATTTTATGAATTAATATAAAATTGCTGATTTACAAAAAAAAATGGCTAAAATTTAACTAATTGACTTTATCTTCATACCATTGCCTTACTACTAAGGGATGGTGACTTTACTACACAATCTATAAAGATGATCTTCCTCTGGCTCCTAAGAATGCAGACAAAATGAAAAAAGAGTCATAACCTCTACCAGTAAGCCAAGCTCTCACAAGTAATAAGGAAGAGGCTTGCAACTTTTTAGCTAAAGATAATAAATTGAATTCTCCCCCAAGTGCCTTGTAGATGAATTATCCTGAGGAAAAGGTTCTCGATAGTGTAAAATTTGATGATTCAGTGGGGCTCACACCTCCATCAATCAACAATGGGAAAAGGATATTATGGGCAGACCAGGTGGAGGTGACTCCTCCTCCTAAAAGCAACATGGATACCAAGAGTCGAGTTCCATTAAACACGAGCGACACTGTAGAATCAACAAAAAATGGGGCTTGGACCCAGGTTAAAAGAAATAAAAAAACACTTTAGGAAATATGAAAATACAACCTCAAAAACTTAAAAATAGGAATGTATTTTAAATCCATATGGGTATTAGGAGTTGTTTGGAAACTTTTCAAATGGAACAATTTAAAACATGAAGTAGATAGTGATAGTCATATAAGGTTATGGGTTGTTCCTGCGTGTTCTAACCCGAATCTTGAAGGATTCCTAGTTTATCTACTCTCAGAAAATGTATTATTTTGGCCCCTTCATTATTATTATAAATTACTAGTCATTTCTTTGAAAAAGAAATTAAGAATAAAATAGAAAAAATACAATGAAAATTGAATGTAAACAAATACATTCTTGTGGAAAAGGCTATTGTTCTTTCTACCATGAAAAGAAGAGTGTTTATAATTTTCATAGGTTTCTTTTTGAGTAATTAGTAACATAAAAGACAATATATGAACACATAAAAACATGGATAAAGTACAATTACACCAAGTTATGGATAAATATGAAAAATGGCATATTTAAGAAAAAATATCAAGAAAACAACAAAGGAAACTAAAAGTAAATGCATACCAACCTCTGTAACTCTACTATGTGGCATAGAGTTAGAGTCGATGAAATGGGTTGAAATGCAATGCATGTTTGATGCTCTCAGTAGAATCTTTAATGTTTAAACTCCACTCTCCAAACTCTCCTCTATGATCGAAAGGTGTGATATTGGCTTCCAAATTCTCAAGCTTGTACTCTTAAACACATAATATAGTAATCATTGACTTAACATAGGCATAGAGGGATTTGCAAATTGTTTGAGTTAATAAGTGGAAAATCCCAACCTTCATGGAAAATCCATTTTTTCCAACAAGGTAAAGTTTCATCTTGATCAATTCCTTTTTTTCATAATAGTGATTTGGATCATCTCAAAGTCTGTTAAAATATCCAAGGACAAAGTTCCATGATCCAAGTTCTCATCAATAAGGTGGAACTATGACTTGGCGCAATTGCTATTGTATTTGGGGGATGATTTCCACATAGAAGGTGGTGCATTTGTCTACTTGTTAACTTAATTACAAATGTTAAACTTAAATATCAAGTAAACATCTAATATTATTCAAAAAAAAGAGCAACTTAATAACTTGAGAAACACAATTTTTCTAGTGACACCATTTTTTCTTGCCTAAGGCAAATCTCTACCTTATTTCACTCATATTTTTTTAATTCCTATGATATAGACTGTCTTAAAATGAGTAAAAAACCCTAGGAATAAAGTTCTATTCATTAATTGGTGGAACTATGGTTTTTAGTGAAATTTATACAAATTTTGGGAAAGAATTTCGATACGAAAGGGGGTGATTTTGTTCACTTATTAACTTACTACTTTCACAAAATCCATGTTAACAATGATATGGGTAATGGCTCCTATCTAAATATAAGGAGTGAGTTGGAAAAACTGAATATTTTAATGGTGAGATAAAGTTTCATCTTTATCAATTCATTTTTAAAATTTTTACGATTCGGTCATCTTAAAATGTTAATTCTTTGACCAAAAGTTCCCATTAATGAAATAGAACTATAACTTTTGTGAAAAAATATATTGAAATTGAAGAAAAAATTTCGTCCAAAGGAAAACTACATTTATTCACTTGTTGACTTATCCCAAATACAAGTAACATAAAAAATACATATTAATGTAATAAATTTACTTAAATCTTATTGTCAAAAATCAATAAAACTAACCCAAAATTTTTGGGGAAACTCCTTTTTACACCATTTAATGTAAGAATTTTTTCGTTAGAATTTGTTTCAATTTCAAAGTAAATAACAAATTCTCACATATCATTGCACTAATTTTTTTTTTAAAGAAAAAATTATCATTTCTAATTAGAGATTGAATAGAAAATATATTGATTGTGTGCATTGCTTACATTTTTAATCAAAATTTCAGTTATATTCATTTGAAAAGTATACTTACTCTACCTTTTTCCCTTTCTTCATTTTAACCTCAACTCACCCCTTAGAGAAGATTCCATAGGGACTAATAATAGATCATAACTCAAATTTTCAGAATTTGTGTAGAATGCCAGCTTCTCACAAATAGTTAGATTCATGAAATCTCTACATTCCTCCTGATGGGGCTTCATTTACAACTACCACCCAAAGGGGGGAAATGTGAGTATCATTGTCGTCTTCTCTATTCTCCAAAAGGTTAGTTGAAGGCATCACTTTGCACTTTTTGGGCATGCATTTAAATCCTTCTATACAATTGTTGTTTGTTGATCTTTTATATTTTGATCAGTGTCATCATCAAAGAATGGTTTCTCATGTGACTCCTATCGTTTTGGTTTTAATTTACAACTTTTTTTTCCATTTTCTAAGGTTAGATTGCACTCAAGGACGAGATTCATGAATATGTTCTCTTTTCTTTTTGAATGCATCTAGTTTGGATGGTTTATGGGAGAAATTGTTCACCTCAAGTTCAAATCTTGATTGGGTTTAATGTTGGAAATCAAAATTATGAAGTTTTTTAAAATTAATCTCATATATATATATATATATATATATATAATATAATATATATATATAATATATATATATATATAGTTAGTTAGTTAGTTAGTTAGTTAGTTATTTGGCTAGATTGGTTTCATGAAATCTCTACATTCCTCCTGATGGGCTTCATTTACAATTACCACCAAAGGGGGAAATATGAGTATCATTGTCATCTTCTCTATTCTCCAAAAGGGTAGTTGAAGGCATCACTTGCACTTTTTGGGCATGCATTTATATCATTCTATACAATTGTTGTTTGTTGATCTTTTGGATTTTGATCAACGTCAGAGAATGGTTGCTCATGTGACTCCTATCTTTTTGGTTTTAATTTACAACTTTTTTTTTTCATAGGTTAGATTGCACTCAAGGACAAGATTCATGAATATGTTCTCTTTTATTTTTGAATGCATCTAGTTTGGATGGTTTATGGGAGAAATTGTTCACCTCAAGTTCAAATCTTGATTAGGTTTAATGTTGGAAACCAAAATTATGAAGTTTTTTAAAAATTAATCTTATATATATATGTGTGTGTGTGTGGAAAAAAATCTCCCTATGGACATAAGTTTTTTCAACATTGACCTAAAACTAGTAATTTAATCATTATTATTCTCTTTGTTATCACAAAAAAAAATGCTCATGCAAATGTACTAGTGATTGCTAGAAAATATAAAAATTGAAGCAAAGCCAAAGGTTCCTAAAGATGTTAATTAGTTACCCAAATGTAGTTGATTAACTTTCATTAAATATTTATTAATTAAACTATTCAAAGTCACTAATGCAAGAGCGTTTAACTTCCAAGCTATTAAGCCTTTGGAGAACAAAGCTTCTAGGAAGGGTCTCAAAATTTGTTTTGGAACTTAATCATTTGATGTAATTAAATAGATGTTTTGAGTAATATTTGAATGTTGACAAATTAGGGAAAATAAAAAAGAAAATATTTGATCTCTTCATTAGGTGATAGTTAAAGTCTTGTTAGTTAGTTGTTGATATATTTGTGAGCTCTAGAGAATGAGTTAGTTAGGGCATGAGAGATTGTAGGAAAGAAATATTGGCATAGAATCAAAACTAATTAGCTACCATTATAAGGTTTTAATGAAACATTGTAAGCCTACAAGCATTAGGAAGAGAGGGAAGCATGCGTGAAGAAGAGTGCTAAGGGTTGCGTGCCTGAATTGAAGATCAAGCCAAGTACTATGTACATTTAAATTTGATTAATGAAAAGCATTTTTCATATGTATTATGTTTGGAATTATCTCTGGTTAGTATGGTGTTGATGGTATTTGCATAAGTAGCCTTTGAAAAGATGTATTCACTATACTGAAAACACGATGATACCTTGTGTGGGAAATTGATGTTAAGTTCATGAAGTCTAATTTTGTAGATGAAATTGGGTACTTCTAATCCGTATCGAGGGAAAATCAATATTTTGTGAACAAATTGTAAAGTATCTCCGATGATACGGTAAGGTTGAGATTGATGCCAAATGTGTCAGTGATCATCCTTGGCAAACACAGATGATACGGTAAGGTTGAGATTGATGCCAAATGTGTCAGTGATCATCCTTGGCAAACACAGACCAGAAGGTGGATGTCTATAGATACACGATGATATCACCGTACCAGGGGTTGAGAGTGCTAATCAAGAAAAGAGTCTCGTTCGAGAGCTGCTCACCGACACCAACAGGAAGAGAAGCAGAGGGAAGGGAGCAAATCAACTCAGCGAAGACTAGTGATTTCTTAGATTTGGCAGTAGTGAACACCAAATTGAATTCTTGGAGGATGAAAATCCACTTCGAATATCGCCCTCTAGCAACTGACGAGTCAGGATGTAGGTGATAGGGTCGCATTCAGAAATCACAGTGGTAGTGCGGAGGAGAATGTAATGACGAAAATGCTGAACAACCTGTACAGTAGCCAAAGCCTACTTCTTGACATGGGCATAACACATTTCGGTGTCGAGGAGGTTGCGGCTGAGGTAATAAAAAAAATGTTCATTGCCTTGTCATCCTCCTGTACCAGCACCATAGTGATGGTACTAGAGGCTGTAGCTAGATAAAGTAAGTAATCATGATGATAGTTCGAGGGGCACAACAAAGGAGCATTGATGAGGGAAACCTTTAGGTCATCGAAATACTTTTGAGCATCCTCATCCCAAACAAATGGGGTTCCTTGCTTGAGTAACCAGGTGAACCCTAAAGCTAGCTCAACGTAGTTCGGTATGAAACAACGGAGGAAATTTGCTTTTCCCTACAGACTCTGCAGTTGATGCAATGAAGATGGAGGGGGTGATCTGAATTGGATCCATCAAAGACTGGCAAAGAACCATGATTGTATCAGGTTGGGGGAATCCTAAAAATTCCAAAAATAGCGATCAAAAACACCCTGAACCAGTGGAAAGGGCAACTAGCATGGAACGATGAGGACCTCGGTCAAAGTGCACTGACCGAGGCCAATGGAACCTGCGCAAGAGGTCAAAGTAGCCCTTGGGAGCCCTAGATTGGGAAAAGGAGGTGATTTTTGATGCGCAATTAGCGCCTAGTGCTAATCATGCATCGCTGGGCGAATAGGGCCGAAATGGGGGAAGCCCGAGCACTTAGACGCATGGCGAACCAAAGAACCGTGGGCAGGAAAGGAAAAAAGTGCTAATCATACAAGGCGAGACCCTTGCTCTGGAAACCAGCAGTATTGATTGGGGCGCCCTCAAATGGTAAACGATTTTGGAGGAAGTGGAGCGATCCCACTTAACGATCGATGCATGGCGGTGGAGGTGAGAGAAAACCGCTATTGATCACATGTTATCGGTCAAGCAGGTCAACTGCGCGGGACGTGCATATGACATTGGCTCTTGGGGACCCAGATCGGACGGCTGAGATTGCACCCGATGGGGGAAGCGGAATCGATGAAGGATTAAGCCACGTTTGTAAATATTTGAGGTCCGTTTGACTACCACGCTGGAGGAAGAACGCATCCATGACATAACTGAAGAAACGAATCGATGAGCAGGCTGGCACTGTTAAGATGGGGACACGTGGTCACTCCCTGAGCATTCATGATGACGGCGAATAGGGAACTCCAAGCGCAGCTACAGAAGGTGAATCGACAGGGACAGAAGAGGAATCGAATGGGCATGGGGACGAATGGCTAAAAGCCATGAACAGAGACAGTCGAATAAAGTGGAAGTAGACAGAGAGAGAGAGTCAAGAGACGACAAAAGGTGGAACCGTGAACCTGAAGAAGGCTGAACACAGAGAACAATAAATAGAGTAGGAGAGACAGAGGGTCGAGTTGACCAGTGGCAGCATCGAGCACCAGAGATTGAAGATCCAAGCCATCCCATAGAGGAACCTGTCTGGACTGAGCATCATATTTGGCTCTATCCATTGTAGACCTAAAGGTCCCAGAGATGGTAGGAGGAAGAAGAGTCTGTGCACTCCAGTGGCCTGGGAAATCCAGGAATCACCCTGCCAAGCAAACTTGCTTCAGGAGAACTCCCATCGAGTCCCTGCATTGTAATTCTCTGCTCAAAGACGCAATAAAACGAGGCCACCAATGAAAGTTAGACCAGAGACATAGCCCTGGAGAATAGGGTGAACTCCTTATTAAAATTGCTTGTGTCTTTGTGGTTGCTTACTGTATTTCTCTGTTGTCTTTCCATTTAAATGTCTGTGTATTGGCAATCTGATCGATCCGTTGCTTAAATAACACAGAACACACACCGGCACATGAGTCTGTAATACCTTTTGTTTAATAAATCTTAAACTGGTGTCACTCATAGGGTGATTACCAGATCAGGGGGTAAATTAACTATGGCCTTGACTTTAAGGGGATCAAGGCAAATGCCTTCTTTCAAAACAATAAAGCTAAGGAGTCATCTGGATTTGATGCAGAAGACACATTTATGCAGATTCAGTCGAATGTTGTAGTGTCTACAATGAAGAAACATTTTTTGGAGATGATTAGGGTGATCACGGCGTTGACAAGAATGAGCGGGGAGATCATCCAAGTAAGTTTGAATGATGTTTCAAACGTCATGGGAATGCATAAGACATCACTCTCTGAAATGTGGCCCTAACATTCTTAAGGCCAAAAGGGAGCTTTTTATATGTGAAGGTCCCCCATGGACAGATAAAGGTTGTATTATCTTGAGCGGCTGGTGCAATGTTTATCTGATTGTAACCCGAAAAACTGTCATTGAAGGAAAATAATTCACTCCCAACACATTCATCAATGATCTGGTCAATGAAGGGAGTGGGGTAATTATCCTTTGGACAGGCACGATTGAGATCACGATAATTGATGAAAACGCAAATAGTGCCTTGTTTTTTTGTCACCGGTATGATATTTGACACCCAATCTATAAGAGGGATTGGATAAATAAATCCAGCTTTTAGAAGTTTTTCAACTTCACCCTTAATGGCAGCTGCTTTTATAGGGTGCACTCGATGAAGCCGTTGGCGAACTAGCTTCACATGAGGATAAGTTGGAATCTCGTGCACAAATATACTTGGGTCAATGCTAGACATTTCTCCATATGACCATGTAAGAACATCATGAAACTCTTGGAACAGACGACTATAGAGCTTGATCTCTTCTAGAGAACAAATTACCCCGATATGTACATTTTCAGACACCAGGCTTGACAGAAATATCAATTGGCATCGTTTGGGTAATGTTACCCATGTTCCTTTATGACCAAACTTCATGAGTCATGATTGGCATCTGAAGTGGTAGGGTCGGGAACTAAGAAGAGAACTTCTCAGGAACTTTATACCTGACTACCAGGCCAAGTAAGAACAAGGAACGATGATGAGTGTTGTTCCAAGGTACTTCCTCTAGAGACATTACTTCCATGATATTCTCGTCAGAAATAAAAGTCTCAGCTAAGGGATTAGGAGATTCTTAAGAACCAAGCCACGGGGATTGAGAATACACATCGAGAGATGTTCTCGAAACATGATGATTAGAGGATAACGAAGATGAAACCAAAACAATTTCCACATAATTAATTTTGGTAGGGCTTAACGACATAACCTCACCCCATGTATCAACAAGATCTCGTGAGGGAATGACCCAAGGATCGGACTTGACCAAAATCATGTTGAAAGAGGCAACACAAGGAGATCGGAGTGGAAAAATACCCATCAAGGTAGGATATTTAAAGAGTCCTGCCCCCACACTCTCATAAGGAGAAACGATGTGCTTTACATATGGAACATTGCCATCCAAGGAGGAAGAGGCAAAGAAGGATAGTTGGTCGACTGTGACTATCTTCCCTTGATGGGGAAAACGAATCACATGGAAAAGGGAGGAGGCTACAGCATACATGGCATGGGTCCAGGTCCGTCCAAGTAGAAGATTATAGTTAAAATTAACGTCAACAATCTCTACTTTGACTTGTACTATCTTTCCCTCCAAAGTAATGGCAAGATTGGGAAGGACACCGAATGGTCACGAATCACATCTATCAAAAGCTTCCAAAGTGTTAGGGGACTGATTCAAAGTAGGAGAACCAATTTCCTTCCAACAATCAACAAACATGATGTAGGTAGAAACACATTCATCGATGATGGTCCCATGAATGGTTTTCTCATTTACGATCTCCTGAATGAGAAAGGTAATCTGATGAGGTAAATGTGGAAAGTGGTTTTCCAGGTCAAAAAAAATGAGATTAGAGTCAGCTAGATCAATACCCCCAATAGCTAACAATAACGATTTTCGCTGAGAAGGACTACTTTGAAGGACCTTGAGAGCAGACATAGTTGATGGTGCTTGAGCCAAATCTTCAACAATGTTTTAATGTTGAGCAGCTCAAGCGTTGGGATTGTACGAGGACTTTCATAGCACACCTCGAGAAGGCAGTCGAATGGAGGAATAAAGATTAGGTTGCTCTATATGGAGAGGACCAAAACTGGACGGGGCAGAAGAAGGAGGGGTACCTTCTTTCTCTTTCCTTGTGGTCGGGGTAGGAGTTTGATAATCTTTTGACCTGGTAACCATGTTAATCAGTGTACTCATCATGAACACTTGTGAACCTGTGGAAGTGGATGACTGAGGCTGGTCTACCATTTGGGTCAGCTGGGATGGAAAGGGCTATTTTAGGATAGCTGGGGTCCCTTTGAGAAAACGACTAACTTTGGATCATCTAGGACAATTCTTAGTATAGTTATCTTCCTCACAGATGAGGCATGGACATTTGGGCTTTTGTTGGGAAGCATCACCAGTAGATGACTTAGGAGAGCCCTGTTTCAGGGCATGGACTTTACCCTTGCCTTTCCTTTATTCTTACCTTTAGAGGATTTGTCCACCGCAGTAGACTTGACAGTGTGAACCTCTAAGGTTTTACTAGAGCCTGATGAATTGTGACAGGAATAATTGGGAGTAGTGTTGGAGATCGACTTATATTTGGAAGAAGATTTTGAAGGGGTCTGAGTCACTGAACCAATTACTCCATCAATAGGAGGTGTAGCCAGAGACTTAGATGTCATCAAACCAGATGATGGTCTGGGCGCATCGGGTAACTCATCATATAATGTGCCGGATTGTGAATAGACAAGGTCTAGATACTGGGCACGCGTGATGGCTTGTTCCTCAGTGACACATCCACCCATAGCAATGTCCTCAACAATTTTGTTAACAAATGATTTGGTGAACCGCTCGGTCAACAATTGATCAATAATCTCAAACTTAATCAGGCGACGCCTACATTTCCATTCATGGATGTGATTGGAGATGTGGGTCGCAGTGTCTTGCTTGAGTGACGTTAGCAGATGGGTGCCAGTTTCATAACGAACCGACAACTGGAAATGTGTGAGAAAGGCCATAGCAAGAGTGTTAAACTCATGATAGGTATTTCGAGGTAGCTCAATATACCACTTAGCTGCAACACCTGTAAGAGTTCGTTGGAAAAGCCGAAGATGAATGGAATCATCAACGTAGGAATTTGAGGGCACTAGAGGTGATATGTCATCACGTGGGCTTATGGATCCTCTTTCACTTTTCCTTCAAACTTCGGATAATCTAGCGGAATCTTGGATGGAACTGGAGGCGAGTATGGCGAATAAAAGATTGCATCATTCGTGAGTCTAGACATATCTGACAATTCCAGTGTAGCCAAGAACGAAAATTGTGTATTGAAAGGCATTGGAGGTCGATAAGGGGGCCCAATTGGCGGGGGCCATCCCTATTGGTAAGGATTTTGTCACCATAGTGGAGGATTTTGTCCATATGGCATTTGATTTTCCCCCACTATAATTTACCTTGCTCGTAGGGAGGATTCTGACCTTGAAAGCCTTGAAACTATCTGGCCATAGGATTTTGATAAGCAATATATGGGTTAAAAGGTTGTTGAGCCTACTAGCCTCGGACATACGAATTTTTCACCTGATGTCACTGAGCATAAGGGTTTTGGACTTACTACCCCTAGACAAAAGGGTTTTGGACTTGCTGCCCTTAGATGTTAGGATTTTGCACTTGCTTCCCTTGGACATAGTGATTTTGGACCTGTTGTCCTTGGACAAAAGGAGGTTGAACCTGTTGCCCTTCGACATAAGGATTTTGCACCTGCTGTTGTAAGCCTTGACCCTGACCTTGCCCTTGCAAAGGTTGACCATGTTGATATGAGTATAAGGGTTTTTGTTGCCCAAATTGACCTTGTTGTTGCAAGGGTTGACCTTGCGGCTGTAAAGGTTGTCCTTGCCGCTGCAGAGGTTTGTTGAAATGTGGCAACAAGAATATTCCAATTTAATTTGTTCTTGATTTCAATTTTGAATTAAAACCAAATTTAGTCTCACCAGCTACTTGGAAATAATTAATTGATTTGTTTCAAATTAATTAGTTGGAGAAATTCAAGTTAGAAGTCTTTCTGAATTCATGTAATAGTTATCCCTTAAATTAAGGAGATAAGTTTGAGTTATATTTGAGTTGTAATTAGTTAACTCAGTTTACTGAGTTAAGTCCAGTTAAATTAGTTCCAAACTGTTTGAGGAACTAATGGTGATTTATCAGTCAATTGATGCATGCATGCACTCAACTAGTGTACTCCAGTTAACTAAAGATTCCCTCATCAGAAACTCATGCATGTCTATTCTGAGAAAGGCCCGGTTGAGATTAAATTCAAGGACAATGTACTATTAGTTTCACATGTTTTCATACAAAGAAAACTCATGCATGCAGAAGGAATTAATACCTTGAGGATTTCATAGTTCTGACAGTGTGTGAGAGCAGTGTTCCACTTGGTGAGGTGAGAATCATCCAATAGGAACAACACAAGGAAATAGGAGCTTGGAGGGTAGAGAGGAAGGCTTGTGAGAGGCCAGGATTGCTTGTGAGCATCTGTGAGGATTGTACTGAGAGTTGGCTAGCTGTGAGAGCTAATGCTTTGTATAATTCCTATGTATCTCCACCTTGTATGATAATACAGATAGTGGGGTTTTTAGCTAAGGCTTTCCCCAAAATATTCTCATGTGTATTTTGCATTGGTTCTTCTTCTTCTGGTTATATGTGTTCAGCTCAATCTTTAAGCTTCCACAAATTGATAGTAGAAGTAGGTTATAGTATTTTTCTTTGGTTATATTGCATTGTCGGGTTAACCTATAGTCTGATTTTCTACATGGTATCAGAGGAGTGAGATTTGTAGAGAATTTGCAGAATTTCTACATGGTATCGGAGCCAATTTTGTTGAAGGTGTGAACAGTATACTGAGAAGAGAATTCGAAGTTTGAAGTTCAGGGTTGTAGGTGCAAATCGAATTCTTATCATACTTCAAGGTTGGCCACTAGCGTTCTATGGCTTGAGACTCAAGTATACCTTGGAAGGTAGATCGAATTACATGGCATGGAAAGATAGAGTGGAGGCTATATTAGAAGACAATGTTTTGAAGGATTTCATTGATTAAGAAATCCCAAAGCTAGCTTCAACTAATGCACAAGAGTTGGCTGGGTGGAAGAAGTGTGTGGTGAAGGTGAGACAGATCATCCTTGAGGGAGTTCAAGACCATATTGTCTCGAGTCTCCATGGGAAGGATACTCCATTTTCAATGTGGAAGACATTGAAGGACCTCTACCAAAATAGTAGTGACTAGAGGAAATTGGTGCTCAAGGATAAGCTTCGAAAAATCAATATGGAGAAGGGTGATACTATTTCCACATATCTGAACAAGCTCACTACTTGTAGAGATGAGCTTAGAAGTGTGGGAATAACTACTGACAACGATGATATGGTGAGCCTCTCTCTCCTTGGCCTTCCAAAGAGTTGGAATAGCTACCAGGACTCTATGAATGGAAGGGAGAAACTTCCAGATTGGGAACGAATGTGGTCGAATCTTATGCAGGAGGAGATCAGGAGGAGCACACGAGATGGTTCTTCATCCAAGATTTATGATGAAGAAAATCTGGCCTTAGCAAGTAAGGCAAGGAAAGGGAAGGGGAAGGCTTCCCATTCCAAATTGAATTCTTCTAATGGAGGGAAGAAGGGTGACAAGTCTAAAGTGAGATGCTTTAATTGTAACGAGATTGGACATTATGCGACTAATTTCCCATCGAAGAAGTCAAAAAAGGGATCCTCGGAAGGATCGGAAGGTGAGGCATTAGCCTCTCAAATAAAAATGGACTTTACCCTCATCGCATGCATGGTTTCATCAACGATGGGTTATGTTTGGTATCTTCACAGTGGAGCCTCATTCCACATGACTAGCGATTAAAGTTTATTCAATACCTTGGAGGAGAAAGACCTCAAGATGCGCATAGAGATGAGTGAGGATGGAAGGTATAGTGTTTCAGGAGTGGGCACAGTTTCTCTTCAGAGGGAGCATGGAGCTCCTATCACCTTGACAGATGTGAAGTATGTGCTTGGACTGAAGAAGAACTTAGTATCGGTCACGATGTTGGAGGACAAACTCTATGATGTTGTCTTCAATAAAGGAAAGGCATTCCTAAGACACATAGCCATGGGTCAGACCAAGAGGATAGGGATTTGGGTGAAGAATCTTTATAAATTAGAGGTAGATGATTATGCAACATTGAGTACGAAAGCAGAATTGGTGCAAAGCCAAGACATTGGAAAGTTGTGGCACAGGTGGTTGGGCCATTTTCATCATGGGGCTTTGAAGATAATGCAACAGATATCTACAGGACTTCCCAAAGGTAAACTTGAGCAAGTTGACACATGCAAAGGTTGTACCTCGGGAAAGTACACCAAGTCTTCCTTTCATGAATGAGATAGTCGAGTAGAAGCTATCTTAGAGCGAGTTCATACTGATGTGTGTGGACCATTCTAAAAGACATCCACATCAAATCAAAGGTATTATGTGATTTTCATTGATGATTATTCTCGTAAATGCCGTATTTATTTCATGCAGAAGAAGGACCAAATCTTCACAAAGTTTTGTGAGTTCAAAGCTTTGGTTGAGAAAGAGTCAGGGAAGAAGATAAAGGCCTTGAGAATTGACAATGATGGAGAATATGTCTCTTAAGAGTTTAAGGACTTCTGTGCAGTGGAAGGAATTAAATGAGAGTTGACAGCACCTCATAACCCATAGCAGAATGGGGTGGTCGAAAGGAAGAACATAACTATTATAGGGGCAGCACGGGAAATGCTGCATGACCAAGGCCTACCGTTTCACTTGTGTGTTGAGGCATACAACACATCGGCCTATTTGTAGAATAGAAGACTGCATCACATACTTGGGATGAAGACAGTAAAGGAAGCTTTCTCTGGTAAGAGACCAGATGTGGGTTACTTCAGGATCTTTGGCTCATCGATATATTGCCATGTGACAAAATATGCATGGAAGAATCTTGAGCTGACAATAGAGTTGGGGATACTTGTGGGGTGTGTTGATACACCTCACAACTATCGGGTGTACTTGCCTACTAGTCGGAGGATAGTGGTTCATAGAGATCTCAAGTTTGATGAGCAGAAGGCCATGCGAGTTTCCCTTGAGAGGGAGCTCCAACTACAGGCTATGGAAGAACTGTTGGTTCCTAAGGAGGAGGAGCCTCAAGCTGATGTGGAGTAGCCACATGTAGAGATTCCAGGAGTGGATACATCCACTCAAGAAGAGTCTTCTAAAGATGGACGGAAGCACACAAGAGAAGCTGACAGATTGTTGAAGGATGCGAGAGAGAATGTGGGAGCACCATCTTCTCAACGCAGACAGAGGAGGTCACCTAAGAGGTACACTGGATACATGGCCCTTGCTGGGGAATGTGTTGAGACCGAGCCATCTTCCTTTGAGGAAGTTGTGCAATAGCCAATTTGGGTTGATGCTATGGAGGAGGAGTGTGACTCCATAGTTCGTAACAGTGTTTGGGACGTGGTTCCAAGACCGAAGAACAAGTCAATTGTGAGTTCCCGTTGGCTTTACAAAGTAAAGAAAGCTGCTGATGGAAGTGTGGATAAGCATAAGGCAAGATTTGTTGCCCGTGGATTTTCACAGATCGAGGAGGATCATGTTGTTGCAGTGTATATTTCGATAGAGGAGCAAGATGCTAACATTTTTACAAAGGCATTGTCAAGGTGTAAATTCGAGTTCCATAGAGACAAGATCAGGGTGGCAGATAATCCCTTTCTTGTTGAGAGGGAGTGTTGAAATGTGGCAACAAGAATATTCCAATTTAATTTGTCCTTGAATTAAATTGTGAATTAAAATCAAATTTAGTCTTACCATCTACTTGGAAATAATTAATTAATTTGTTTCAAATTAATTAGTTGGAGAAATTCAAGTTAGAAGTCTTTTTGAAGCCATGCAAGAGTTATCCCTTAAATTAAGGAGATAAGCCTTAATTAAGGAGATAAGATTGAGTTATAATTGAGTTGTAATTAGTTAACTTAGTTTACTGAGTTAAGTCCAATTAAATTAGTTCCAAACTGTTTAAGGAACTAATGGTGAGTTATCAGTCAGTTGATGCATGCATGCACTCAACTAGTGTACTCCAGTTAACTAAAGATTCCCTCATCAAAAACTCATGCATGTCTATTCTGAGAAAGACCCAGTTGAGATTAAAGTCAAGGACAATGTACTATTAGTTGCATGTGTTCTTCTATAAAGAAAACTCATGCATGCAGAAGGAATTAATACCTTGAGGATTTCATAGTTCTGACAGTGTGTGAGAGCAGTGTTCCACTTTGTGAGGTGAGAATCATCCACTAGGAACAACGCAAGGAAATAGGAGCTTGGAGGGAAGAGAGGAAGGCTTGTGAGAGGCCAGTATTTCCTATGATCATCTGTGAGGATTGTACTGAGAGCTGGCTAGCTATGAGAGCTAAGTCTTTGTATGAATCCTATGTATTTCCACCTTGTATGATAATACAGATAGTGATGTTTTTAGCTGAGGCTTTCCCCAAAGTATTCTCATGTGTATTGTGCATTGATTCTTCTTCTTCTGGTTATATGTGTTCAACTTGATCTTTAAGCTTCCGCAAATTGATAGTAGAAGTAGGTTATAGTATTTTTCTTGGGTTATATTGCATTATCGGGTTAACCTACAGTCAGATTTTCTACATGGTATCAGAGGAGCGAGATTTGTAGAAAATTTGTAGAATTTCTACAAGGTTAACCTTGCGAGGGCATAGGCTAGGAGGATTGTAGTGCATATTGCACTTGCAGCTGCATGGTTTGCTGCAACGATTGCGAGGGTTGCCCTGGTGGTGCCTGCAATTATCCTTGCTGCAGCATCATCTGGCCTTGCTGCTGCATGGATGGCCCTTGCTACAATGAAGGTTTCCCTTGCTACTATAGAAGATGTCCTTGCTATTGCAAAGGTGCTTGAACAGTTCTTAGAATGACACCTTGAAAGTTCCTGAACTATATCTCGGCATACCTACCAGGCACGCTAGACAGACCAGGTTGGACATAAGGTCTAGTCTGAGGGATATAGGGTGGATTAATCATTGCTTGTGAACCATATGGAACATAAGGATGTTGTTATTGAACCCGAGCCATATTAGGCTGCGGGTACTGGATGTTACTTGACTGAAATAGACCAACAGGGTTCGACTGTTGGTACTGGACATTACTCGATCCAGCAGGACCAACAGGGTTTACAATGGCACCCGAAGAGGGTTGTTTCATTCCAACCATATGAGATTTTGATCCAATCACATTGGTTGTGGCGCAGGCTAGCCATTTACTAGAGGGATTGAAGAACTGACAGAGACATGACTTGAGACCGTCGGTTGAACCGAACGGGTTACTTGGACCGATGAAACAAGGGAATTTGGAATGGTGGGTTGTAGCGGGACCAAAGTAACTGCAGAATGCACCATCGGTTGGGAGGTCGGGTTATGAATGAATGGACCTGAGGTAGGCATAGTGCTAGATGCCCAGATAGGGTTGTGATATAGTGATGAGGTAGTAGGCGTGCCTGAAACCAACTGAGCTAAAGTCACGTAATTAAGCGGTAACTCAGGCTGAACACTGGTAAGAATGCTTCCCATGTAAGGGAAACCTTCAGGAGGGAAAGGATATTCCTGCTCCTCGACTATGTGTGGAGTGGAAACCTCCAAGTGACCTGGAGAGGAGACTGGGATTTCACGTTATGATTCCATGGATGAAAACAGGTGGTGACGAACTACCGAAGATGTTCGAGGGGATAATTCAAAAGGAATACTCGGCTGATCGTATGGACTGTATGGATGTTGCGATGATATCACAACAGGATCGAACAAAGGATTTGGGGATAAACAACTAGTCCAAGCTGACCTTCAGAAGTCGTCGGACTCTCAAGAGTCTCGATAGGATTATCCGGATATTTCAGCCCAATGTCAAAAAGTGACCCAGTATTTGAGGGAGGGGGAGGACGAGATGACAAATTTTGAATGCTCAGAACAATTCCAAGCTCAACACCTTGGTCCTTAAGTGATTGCAGCAATTCAAGAAAAGGCTCCTCAGATGATCTTTCAGACAGAGGAGAGGAAGAGGAACTAGGTGAACCCGATGATTCAACCACGATGATTTCATCTCAAACCAGAAGAGAGAGATTGATTCTAAGGCTTTAAAATGTACTTAAAGGTATACTCATGATGAGGTCTAGAAAAAGACTAACTGGGATGTTATATGATCGTGGGCAACAATTTTTTAAGACACAAAAACAAATTGGTGCTCTTTCATGTTTTAAGAGTTGAGAAAGAAGCAAGGGTGACTTTATCACTTTCAGTTTGAAACAAGCTCGAAAGTACAAGCACTCGGATGATATTCTATATTTAGGGTGTCAAAAATATCAAAATGACTACTCAGGATGATCTAGGCAAAAAGATTACTAGGTAACCATGAATTGCAAAATTTCTCCCGACGAACCAAGAAGTACGGGTAGGAAATCTCCCCAAATGTTGTGTTCAATGTATCACATTTATAAGGTGGCAGACTTAGCTTCCTATGGATAAAGGATTGCAACCTAGTGGGGTCTCCTTTTATATACATGATGATACGGAGAGCACAAGTCTGTACTACCATTGTCTAGTGCCGAAGAAAATGACAGCTGCTAGGTTTAATGACACTCGAACACGTCTCTAGCCTAGACCTTCAAAATGTGATCGTTAGGTTTCAAATGTGCCTTAGGTTAATTGAATACATTTTAGAGTTTATCTTGAAATTTTTTCTCAGTTTTCAGGCCTTATCGATGTGACTCAAAAAACTCCTATATGCAGCTAAATGAGACAAGACCCTTTCAATTCGATGAATTTTTTACACTAATGAGAGTAGAAAACATGCTCAATGCGACAAAAAAGAAACTAAAAGAAAAATGATCATTTCACTATTTCGCTTTTTGAAAAAAAATTGATGAAAAACTCTTTCCAGTTCCGATCTTTTCTATCAAACTCATTTCAAGTAGTCCTTTCACTAGTAAAGAGAATTCATTTCTTTTCCAATGCAAATGATGATGCAACTCTAGTCTTCAATGATGCTAACTAATGTAACATATTGATTCAGCAATCTAGAATTATGTATTTTTCAATGAAATGAGAAAATGAATCAAGCACTTCAATGAAACATTTCTAATACAACTAGCCTCAAGAAAATGCAAAGCAAAAAAGAAAATTCCTTTCAGACTAATGATGCAAAGACTCAACCAAAAACAAGATGAGAAATGTGATCTATGCCCAAAAAGAGATGCTCAATCAACAAAAGAAACTTTTCAAACTTGTTAAATGGAAATCAAAGCAACAAAAGGACTAACAAACGAAATGCAAGGAGAAACTTGACTATCAACTTGACTTGCTAAGCATGCAAAAAGGTGAATGGATGACGACCTAGATGCCCTAGGGTTATAAACCATCCAAGAACTCAAGAAACCAAGTGAAGAAAATGCAAACCAAACAAGAATATAAACCAAGCTAAAAGAGTTTTCCAGCCAGGGAGAACACAGTCAAAAAAAGCGAAGAGATAGAAATCAGAAGGGCAAGACACACTGGTTATGATCTAGGTGAAACCCTGATCTTCACCTACAAGAATCGGTGTGGCTGCCTAACTGACAACAAGTGCTAGAAGGGTGTCGATGTGATTGTTTTTTAGAAACTCACGCTAATCGGTGCGACTATCAGAAAAATAAATGCGTTGACTGAGGATTCAAGGAAAAAGTAAAAAATTTCAAAGGCTAAAACCAGACTTGCCACTATAAATTTCAGGCTTAGAGCAGTAAACTAGGCAATGCGGGGAGCACTAAAGGGAAATAGTGATACTAGAAAGTTCACACAAAACCATAAAATGAAAATCAATCAAACAGAAGGATTGGCTCCCCGGTGGAGTCGCCAATTTGTGGTGCACGTAAATTCTCAGTGTGGACACACACAATTCCTCTAGCCTGAGAGAATGGGTATAACCACAAACAATCAATCTATGGAGAATCTCCTTAAGTTAGAATCAAATAAGAGGGCCTACCTCTTAGAACACTATTCCCCTTGGTGATGATCCTGCTTTCTTACTCTAGCTATCTTTCATTTCCTTCCTTCGAATACCTGAAATAAGCAAACAAACAACAACAACAAACATGATAGCATACAATATTGTATTCAGCCTACTTAACAGGTCAACGAACATTAATCCATAAAGATGTAAGATAACACTTCATGTAGGAAATCAATCAATATTTGTATTCATATAAATTTAGAAAGAGATTACAACCAATGCCTTGATGTTGCTGGTCTCCTCCGACGTATTTGGATTCCCACACTTCTGCTAGCATCTCATGGATAGCCCCAACAATGGAAGTTTTAAGTCTTGTTCCCTTTAGTCTCAAACCAAACCAAACACACTATTCTCCCTCAAACATACACTAGAAAGCTACAAGCTACAGATGTCTTGTTGATCATCCAAACTCACTCAAAAACTATTTTAGCTTGGAAAAGAGAGGTTTATATAGCTTGGATGGATGGGAGATGGTTCCTCTCATCATGGGAGAAGACCTTATCTCTTGGGTTTGCTCCATCCTAATAGGGGAAAGGAGCCCAAGCTGACTTCCTTGGCTCCATCTAGCCCAATCATCTACCAGAATTTTGTTACGAATCTTCTAGACTTGGAAGCTTTGACTCCATATTTAAAAAACTCGCCAAAAGAGGATCATCGTGATTGGAAAAGGGCTCAATTGCTCCATACAAAGCTAGTGCTATTTTTAATCTCTGCAAATTGGCGTGAGGAGGAAACTGGTCAGTAGCACTGGTCTTGTAAATTGGGGTAAAAGGATGATTCTTGGGAAATGATGCAAAGGGAAATTATTCTACTCATGAAGAGGGACATGCTGGAAGTTTCTTCATGATGGGAAAGCATGTAGCGTTCACTGTAGAGGTCCTCCAGGATTGTGGATGGGGAGTACAGGGACAGTGACAGAATTCTGTGTAACAAAGAGACAACACATCCTGACCAGTTGATTATTGATTCATGGTTATAGGCAATGGTACCCACTAAGACACCTCATTCCAGTCCCTGGACCCCAGAAGGTTTCAGGCAAGCACAAAAGAGGAAGCTCCATGTTGATTCAAATTTGGGACAAGTAGAAGAACACGACAACATATAAAGTAGCTAACGACTAATAAAGTGGGCATACATGAAGGAAGATGGACCCACATTGACACATCATCCCAGAAGCACCGTTGTGGAAGAAATTTATAAGGCTCAAAGGAGAGAGGTTTGGGATGACTAGGCTATGGGACAACTTAGAATACAGGTGGCACAAGTGGTAGCATTGCATCCCAATAGCAGCTTGCCCCATAACACATCACCCTGGAGGATTTTTAATAAGTGCGAGAATAATAGAAGGTTGGGAGCTAAGGAGGATACCAAGGCTTGGTTATGTGAGTAGGTTTGGCCGAGGGCACAAAAATTATAAAAGGAAACAAGCCCTTAGGGCTTAAAATATAATGGGCCTAGCGTATTGATGTTTAGCATAGTTTAAAAGTGCTTTGGGCTTATTTGTATTGTAAGCATGAATGAGTCAACATTTAGTGTTTTATTAAAAAAATTGGGCTTATGTTAAATCTAATTGCATCTAGAATAAAACGCAAGAGGCCTGCATAGTTAAATATGGCAGTTTCTTGGAAGCATGGTTGGTTAAATCCTTTAGACTTTTGGATAAATGAGTTGCAACTAAATAAAGTGCTTTGGCATATATTTTGAATGTTTCACATGAATGGGTTGGTAACATTTACTTTGGCATATTTGGGTGTTTAACCTACCAAACTGGCAGTGCTAAAAGCTCTATAAATAATAAAGGAATGAGTGAGCAACATAATATAGTGGCTTGGATATAATTGGTAGAATACTTGGCATAACAGCTAAATTTGTTAATACGCTAGATTTAAAAAAAGTCTTGCGAAATCTTGTAACTTACTAGAATGGAGAAAAAAAATAGTTTAACTTAGTTCTTCTTGCAGAGACAAGTAACCAATGATTGAAGACTTGTGGATCATGTTTATAAGACTTAATTGAAGAAGAACAAAGGTAAAAGTAAATACTTATACATGAATAATAACTGAAGATAACTAAAGGCTCAATTCAAAAATATCAGCCCATAATTCTTTATAAGCAGATTTGAGTAACCAAGGAGATAGTGTGAAAGTTTGTTAGTGCAACGAGATGCATAATGTTAGTATGCATCATAAGTGAATCAAAGATCAATTTTGGTGTCTGAAAGGTGTTTGAGGAGGCAGAAAATGAATTTATGAATGATATTTAATGTATTCATAAAAGATGTTTTTATGGTTAAATTAGTAATCACTAAGGATTGATGTTGTTGTTGTGTTTGGTGGCTTTATTACTGATCAGAGATTGCTAAAGGAGATTTTATGGTAATCAAAGATTGTTGAAGATGTTTTTATGATTTTTGTGGTAAGTAGTTGAGATGTTAAAGTTATTTGTTTATGAAAGAAAGTGATCTATTGATATGAGTTTGAAAATGGATGAAAGATGGATCGACATGGCTAGAAAGTGGTAGCTTGTATTTTAGTGGTAGTAGTCTCTTCCACCAGTGGTTGATAAACGAGCAAGGGAGAGAGCCCCTTTCAGTAATGGTTGATAAATGAGCAGAGACAATGATCCCTTTCAAAAATGAATAATAAATGAGAAGGGGAAAGAGTCCCTTTCAACAATGGTTGATAAATGAGTAGGGATAAGAGTCCCTTTCAGTATTGGTTGATAAACAACTAGGGGAAATAATCCCTTTTAGTAGTAACTAATAAATGAGTAGGGTCAGTAGTCCCTTTCAATTGTATCTAATAAATGATCAGGTATATAAGTTCCTTTTAGTAGTAGTTCATAAACCTACAAGTACAAGCTTGTGGGGAAGTGATGTAATAGCATGTTGAAGATTGTATTTTCCAAAGAAATAAAAAGAATATTGATGTCTTTATATTTGTTTCACATGTGTAGGATAATGGTTGTGATGTTATGTTTTACATTATTGAGTTATGATGTTGATTACATGAGTGGTTGCTAAAGTGTTTTAAAAGTATAAATTTTCAAGAGTTGTATAATTTGGTCACTCTACTTAGTCACCCACCCTCCCAAGTAGTGTCACGGTTTCCATTTTTTCTAACACTTACTACCGTTGTCCTTTCTCAAAGAATTCACCTTATTCCCGCTTTACCTTTTAGCCAAAGAAATAGAGTTTTTAAAAACTTAAAGTGAATCATTTTTCTAACTAGTGAATTAAAATAATGTCATTCAAGATAAGCCATCAATAAGAGTTATAAAACAATGAGCTTCTGCAATGGAGACCACATTCATAGGCTCACAAATTTTAAGATGCTTCAACTCAAGAAATTCTTGAGCTTTGTTATTACTCAAGGAAAATATAATTCTTTTTTCTTTCTAAGCACATATGCCCCATAAAACTCAATTTGAGTCCTTTAGGTCATTAATTCCATGGATAATTTTCCTGGTGCACAACTCCCCTAGTTTTTTTTTCACTAATATTTTGATTTGATGATGTTGGAAAATGATATTTGGTGTCTTCAATGTTATCATTGTTTTTTCAATTTCATTGGTATTAAATTTGCATGACCTATGAATTGAGTATCCACATATAATTGATACAATGTTATAACTCAAACACTCTTTACCAAAACCATAGTCCCTTGAACTCGTCTACAAAATCCTTTAGAGAAGGCTATCTCAAAGCCTATATCAACCATCTGGCTCTCTAAAATTGAGTTTCATTGCAATCCTAACACATGTGATGAATTGAGAATTAATGGCACATAAAAATTTTACACTACCATGTCTAATAATTTCATAATTGAAATTATCCTAAGAAAAATTTACTTCCATGTGATTCTTCATATTGCATGAGCCACTCCATATGAGGATATATACAGAAGGAAGCTACTAAATCATTCAACCATTCCTTCTCATGGACATTGATTAACAAACATGCCAGAAGGAAATATATGTTACTCTAAAAAATATAAATCGCAACAACTAAGTCATCATTATTTGAATCTTTCTCTTTTGTATGATCAACCTCATATTCACTCTTCTTGTGCCCTCTCATCCTAAAACCTAAACACTAAACATTCTGAATAAATGTTTATTCATTTTTATCCTTGTTTCCTCCTATAACAAGTGACACATGATCTCATCCAAATTAAGATTATCTACCATTGTAGCTCTACTAATGGAAACTATCATACTCTCCTAAGAATCTAGAAAACTATAGAGTAACACTATGCATCATTTGTTTTAATTTACATCATCAATATATTCCTTGAGATGATCAAGTAAGGAATTGAAGGTGTTAAGGTGATTTTCTGATGCGGGAGCATTCAGCCCAAAGGGAAATTATTGTAAATAATAGACATAGGGGGTCATGCATTTGTGGAATTAGTTTCCTAAATTCCAAGTCAGTTTAATATTTAGGATTTTAAGTGTGATTAATTAGATATTCTCAAAATAAATAAATAAAACTAGGAGAGTTTTTAGGCATAAAAGCAATGGATGTGGATCATTAAGGGATAAGGAAGCTTTTCTATTTTAGAACAGGGAAAAAGATGGGAAAAAGCCTCAACATGCTTTTTACCACATGTATGCATTGCATGTAGACTCTTAGAGCTTTTAGTTGAGTGATTCTAGATCATGCTAAGTTTTATAAATTATGTAGCCTCAAAGACATTAAAAATCAGAGAGAGTGAGAGAGAATGAGGGCGTATGAAGAATAAGAGGCTATGAATAGGCCATGATTTCTCTTGTAAATATTCTATTTCTTAATTAATTATTCTCATATATTTTTGTGTGCATATGGTTGGTGTGATCTTCAGCTAGTTTTATTGTTTTTATTGAAGACCTATGGTTAAAACGCTGTATGAAATTTTGGCATCAGAGATCGGGTGAGAGATGAGATGAATGTTTATGAGCAGAGAGTTTAAAGATCCTGGTTTTGCAGGGTTGACCTTGCATCAAGTGGTATCAGAGCGGGAACAATTTCCTTTGAAGGAATAGTGAAGAAATCTTAGTGGGAAGAAGGAGAAGTGAATGTGGCAGAATCAAAAAATTCAACGAAGGTTGAATAAAGTTGAAGATGGGAGAAGCCTACAGGAGCAGTAGAGGATGCTCAAAAGGTTCCAGGAGAGGAACTATGATTACCAAAAGACCAGATCCGGAGGGAAGGATTGGTGAGGTAAGTGGCAACAAGAGAGCTTGTTGTGGCAGAGGCTTCATGCAACGCATAGCTGAAGAATTTATGGCGATGGAGAAGGCTACTAAAAGTCATAAAGGAGAAAGTAGAGGTTCAAAAAGAAGCCACAGAGATGAGATGACTATAGGAGTTCGAGAAAGAAAGATTGCAGAAATAAAGGCACAGTTACAGGCACTGGAAGAACAGCTGCAAGAGCAGGAAAAGCAGAAAGGAAAATGGCTCTTTCCACTGAAGGGAAAGAGAGTGATTTGATGACAATTGCAGAGGAGGTTGAGGCAAATTCTGGTTGCCTTGGTGAGAAAGGGACTTAGAATTCTTGTGCCAGAGATGAAATTTGAAAATCCCACATGCAGATTGGTTCAAAGGAAACTGTTGAAGGAAGCAGTGAGGACTAAAAAGATTTGCAGTTTAAAAACTGATGAGTTGTGTATGTTTGCAGGTGATGTGATTATAGGTGTTGAGGAGGATGTGCCATCTTATGAAATTGTTACAGCACAAGAGGAAGTTCTTGTGGAAATGAATCAGTCTGAAGCACAGATAAAGGAAGTAACAGTTGATACTGAAAGTTTATGTATGTATGCAGGTGATGATGAGGTGCTTCAACGATGCTACAGAGAGATTGCATTGTTAGAATATTGGTTGGAGAATGCACAGTATGACAGGGAGATTGCAACAGAAGAAAAAGTTCAGTACAGTGAACAACAGGGAAAAGTTGCAGATGAAATTATAGGTGACAAGAAAAGGAATGTTGTAGAGGGACAGGAAGTTTGGGAGGCAGCAACATCCATAGTGACAGCTGAGACAACATTGATAGCAGTAGAAGAGGCACTGATGCCTTATGTTTTTTTTTCTAACAATTGTTTTGTGAGTACAGGTTTTATTGAAGATGCCGGAGAAAATCTGGTAGACAAAGAAATTGAACTGATGAGGCAAATGATGATGAAAGTATCCTCGAAAAGGCCAGCAGTGATAAAACAAAAAGAAAGCAGCAAGAGGAAAGCAGAAGATTGCAAGAGTGTAGCTAGTGGAGCAAAGCAGCATAAAGTGTGGAGACCTGGAGAAGAACAACAGACAGAAGCAGCAGCAAATGGAAAGTTGCAACACAAGATATGGGATCCAGGCAAACATAGATCTGAACACATGATCAGGAGATCATGAATTTTTTCTACCTTGGGAGTCTGATGCGGGAGCATTCAGCCCAAAGGGAAATTATTGTAAATAATAGACATAGGGGGTCATGCATTTGTGGAATTAGTTTCCTAAATTCCAAGTCAGTTTAATATTTAGGCTTTTAAGTGTGATTAATTAGATATTCTCAAAATAAATAAATAAAACTAGCAAAGCTTTTAGGCATAAAAGCAATGGATGTGGATCATTAAGGGATAAGGAAGCTTTTCTATTTTAGAACAGGGAAAAAGATGGGAAAAAGCCTCAACATGCTTTTTACCACATGTATGCATTGCATGTAGACTCTTAGAGCTTTTAGTTGAGTGATTCTAGATCATGCTAAGTTTTATAAATTATGTAGCCTCAAAGAGATTAAAAACCAGAGAGAGTGAGAGAGAATGAGGGCGCATGAAGAATAAGAGGCCATGAATAGGCCATGATTTCTCTTGTAAATATTCTATTTCTTAATTAATTATTCTCATATATTTTTGTGTGCATATGGTTGGTGTGATCTTCAGCTAGTTTTATTGTTTTTATTGAAGACCTATGGTTAAAACGCTGTATGAAATTTTGGCATCAGAGATCGGGTGAGAGATGAGATGCATGTTTATGAGCAGAGAGTTTAAAGATCCTGGTTTTGCAGGGTTGACCTTGCATCATTTTCCACTATCCTTTATCTTCAAAGCATACAATTTCTTCTACAATAATATAAAATTTATTGGGGATTTAGGCTCATACAATGAGACAAGAATATGTCAAAGCTTATATTTTTTATTTTACCCTAACTTGATCATTATTATATAATATAGTATATTAAGACCAATCAGGGAGAAGACTTATCATTCATCTTGTCCTTATCCTCTTCCTTCATAATGTCAATTTTTTTGTCCTTAACGGCAACTTACTTCTACTCTCTTTCAATAAATTAATATCCCATATTCAACTTCCACAAATTGAAGTTGCAGTCATTGATTTTCTCAATATATAAATGTCTATATGTAATTTCTCCTACCATAAATATATTTATAGGCTCACATTGAAGTTGGCTACCTCAAAAGTCATTATTGTAGCAACACAAATCTATCTAGTTTGAGCTCCTAGAACTAGAAAATAATATCATTATGGTTCTCTAATCAAGATATAAAGAGAAGGCCTCAACAAACCCAATATTCTATGAACCAGGTTTTGGCTTGGTGACAAATTTTTCCCCTTGAAGCCAACAATCACTCAGATATCGATTATTAGACCCAGAGAGAAAGTTGTAGAAAATGGAGAAAGAATATACAACAAAGAGATATTTAACATAAATATGAAATTCAAAAAATATAAAATGTATGGCAAGGAAGCACTCACAACAACAAAGAAGTTTTCTCACTAGGGATAAATAATTATTTCCTTATTCTTTTATTTTATTTTATGAAGAACATACAATCATAGAAACATAATTTCTCCTAAAATCAAGGATAAAATTGAAAATAGATTTCCGAGTAAAAGATAAGAATGTCATTTGATTATTTCTTCACATTCCATAGATAGATGGACACTGCTAGTTATAAAAATGGTGTAGTTGGTAACATCCTAACAATTTCCAAGATATACCTGTGGGCCAATTGATTTTAAGTGACTATTGAGATTGTGGATGCCTCCTTTCTATCATCCTTGAGATTTACTCCATCCATGTCTTTATGATACAATGGATTTTCATCCCTAAATTCACCTTTTTATCCACTAATTTCAGCCATTAATCTGGCACCATCCACTAATAAATGGGACTTCATCGTCCTTCCTTGTGATCTCTACCTTAAAACCACTGCAACCCTCCATGTGTCCATCCCTCACAATATTAGATGATCCTCTTGCCTTAGTCCCTCCCCTTATAAAGTGGCAACCCTAAACCTTACCATATATTAATTGATTCCTAAGATCTATGGCTATTAGGGTTCTAGATTAAAGTAAAGACGGATAATACTACTTAACTATAATAAGATCTTTTTCCCATTAGTTTTATCGAGAAAATATCAAATCCAATATGGGATTCTCGAGAAATTTACCCATCATGGCTCTTTAAAGGCTTCCTCATTTTAAAGTCCATCGAACATTAATGAAGTCAAAGATTAACTTATTACCATTCATTTGATATAGTTAATGTTTAACTAAATGACTTTACTTTCATATCATTGCTTTTGCAAATAATATATTGAGAACCCAATCTCCATTGTGGTTGGGGCTAGAAACAAAAGGGTTTTAGCAAATGATGAGAATAATAAGCAATCTAACTCAATTTTTGTAATAAAGAAAATTAGTATTAAAATAGGGAAAAAATTAAGCCATTGGGTGATTTCTAGTCTACGAAGATTATAAAGATTATCCCTTTGCCAAAAAAACTACCAAAATATATTTCCAAAAACTTCACAAAGAAAAGAGTGGTCTAACGCGTTCAAATAATACTCAAATCATATGGATGATTTATGGACATCAAGGGATGGTGATTTAGGCTTTCCTTTTGCTATAAATGACTTAAGGGTGGTAGATTATTAAAAACTCAAATAGTATAATTGAGTTTTTAAAGACTTATTAGTTTAAAAGATATCTATTAATGATATATTTATTATGCCAAATTTAAAAAATCTATATATTAGTTTTGAAAATAATGGAAATTCTGGTAAGATTATGATAAAATTTGGCAATTGTTTTCCAAAATTTGGGTTATAGTTGTTAAATTTCAGGATTTTGAGTGCCTTAATAGTTCTTGATGGTGTTGAATCAATTTCCACTATCAAAAAAATGATTCAAACACTTATCAACATTCTGATTTTGTTTTTTATTTTTATTTTTACCAACTTTCAATAAGAAAACTATTGTCCGAACAAATTTGTGATAACGATGACAAAAGTTTATAAAAAAAGATGATTAATTCTTTCTAACTATAATCTTTTAAGGAAGTTTTTTAAAAAACCACCGTGTGCTTCCATTGTTTGAGACTTTTAGAGTACATATGGTAGAGTCGAAGATTCATGTGAAAGTAAGCCAGACTTTTAATGGAGGAGCTTCAAAATAGTAAGGTTGTGTTAAATGCACATATCCTTGTGATCCCTCCTTTGAAGTGTTGGGAGAAGTTCAAGTGAATTGAACTAAGTTTGGTGAGATGGGACCTTGAATGACTTGTGAAAAGTAAAAGACTTTTCATGTAACATGAGTGTAACGTGGCTCATGACCACACTTCAAAGTAGAGATTACAATCACGAGAAGACGAACAAATATTCAAATACATTGAAAGGTGTGATATCTATGAATGAATTGGAAAGCCTTTTGCGAAAGGGCATTGAATCCAATTTTTCTTCAAGAACAAGTGGGTGATTTTTTTAGATATGTCTCACCAACATTATGACAAAATAACATAATGTTATTTAAGAAATACACAACATAGATATTAGATTGTAATTTCGATTATTTTTAATTTATTCTTTTAAACAAAACATTAGTTAAGATGTAATTTTATTTTATCGAAAACAATATTGAATAAAATATTTTATTTATTAAAAAATTAAATTTCTTTATTTATTAACTTATTTTTTATGGAGTCGTCTAACGAGGCAGAGGAATTGTCTGGACGGCCAAAAGTGGCTAGAATCCAGGCAAAACAATTTCAAAAAATCTTGTAGAGACAGTGTTTGAATCGTGTTTTGATGGTGGAAATGGATTCAACACCATCAAAAACGTCTAGAACACTTAAAATTTTGAAGTTTAACAACTATAACTTGGATTTACAAAAATCCTTGCCGGATTTTCTGTAATTATAACCAGAATTTCCATAACTTTCCAGGCAACTCCTTCGCCTTGTTAGACTACATGATTTTTTATTTCAATTACTATCAATTTTATTATATTAATAATAATTTTAAAACTATAAATATGAATATACAGGCAAAGATCATCACAGTGTCATCGAGACAATTGACATTTGGAGGAAGGGTACTTTTTTGAGCCCATTACTAAATAGAGCCTAGGGCATTTCGGTAGGCTTCCTTCTGTGGGTGATATGGAAAGAACACAAACACAAAATTTTCAGGGCCAGGAACAATACTCGGGAGACAATATGAAAAAGAATCATCAAGAATATTAGAGAAACTATATTGATAGAACGATGTCATCCAAATGTTTGGCAGGGGGCTCCTCAAGAAGCCAGGATACTTCAACAACTAAATCTGGCTCCCCAAATGGTATCCCCATCCTCATGGAAACTCATGCTCTCCCCTTCGTCATCTCCAAACAAATACTCATCCCCCCAGAGGGATTTATGAAGCTGAATTTTGATGGCGCCTCAAAAGGAAACACAGACGAAGCTAGTTATGGGGGTGTAATCCGAGATTGGAAAAATTAGACCAAAATCATCTATGTGACCAACTAAGAATTTTCTAGCAACAATGAAGAAGAATTCATTGCCTTAGAAAAAGGCTTACTCCTAGAACAAAAGGAAGGTTATAAGAAACTAGTGATGGAAGGAGACTCTCGTTTTGTGATAGACATAGTTAAAAGACTAAATCAAGGAACCAGAAGCGAGAAGATCATCCATAGCTGGAGAATAGGTCATCTGATCCAAACCATCAGAGATATCCTCAATCAATTTGATTATTTGATTCCATCTCACATCATAAGAGAGGGAAATGGGTTGGCGGATTTCCTAGCTAATTGGGGATGTCGAAACATGGGAAAGATGCTAGAATGCCAATGACTAGTTAACAATCTCAGAGAGAATAAAGAAACTCTAAACCAAATCCTGGAAAAAGATGTCAAGGACATCTAAGAAACCAAGGCTAAGAGCCAGAACCCTTGATCGGGATGAGAGACGGGAGAAAGATCATTGTGGGATTCACATCACCACCATGCAATTATTGAAGGTACAATGAGGGTAGTGGCGTGGCCACCCCCACAAAAGCCTCAACATGTGTGAGATGTCAAGGAAATAAAATCACAGAAGGAGAGGGTATTTGGCGAATTTGGAATTGAAATTGATCAGACTTGCCAGAGCTAGAAAATTTGTTTGCTCCACAAGCTCTTTGTGGTATAGGAGCCTCTCCAGGGAAGTTCTCGGAAGCGGAAGTTGTGCCAAGGCTTGGGAAGCTAAATGCCCAACTTCTCCTCTCCTTCTCAGTTCTTCTTAGTATGTTCAGATTGGTTACCATATGAGTCCAATGATTTCTATGATATATATGTATTGTATATGGCTAGGGACGGTCAGTCTAGACATGACATTATGGATTAATGCAAAGTGTAGCCCTTTGATGTCTGGGTAGCATGGGTTTCACCCTCTTGCCTACATATCGAGGGTCGAGAGGACTCTCAATGGGAAACCCTTGACTAATTTTACTAATTACGACTACTCGGGATCTTGGAAACCTTGGGATATGGATGATTTTTAGTTTTTGATAGACTATAAGATAGAGTCTTTTGTTTCTAACTCTATTTCCATGTACTCTATTTCCATGTAATTTCTGAGAGATTTAATTTATGACTGGTTTATGGGTGATATTTCTTATTCTCATAATGAATTCACGCATCGAAAAAAATGAATCTATAGGAGAATTGGGATGTGTTATTAATTCAAATCCATGAATATAATGAGGAAATGTTCCTTAGAGTGAGGTTTAATGGTTTTCTTTATTATGTTTATGCTCCTGTAGATCCTGCAAGCTCCATATTTAGACTAATTTGTGGGTTTGTGCATCCTGGCCATCCTCCCAATCATTTCTTTGTTGTTCGTATTGTAAGACTTGTAAGGAGGATACTCGCCTTCTTAGTACATTTTAATTCTCCACATAGAAATGGTCAATTGAAGTTCATGGCTCGCCCAACCATGCACCATGGTTGCACTCCTAATGCAGGTCAAGGGCATGGCCACGGGAGTGGGAAATCCCGCTCTACCAAAGGTCAAGGTCCCGCGACCAAAACTTGATCTGTTTGGGTAGATGCCAGAGCATATAGAACTAACACCCACCTGCAAGCTCGCCAGATGATTGATAAATGGGAGGTAAATATTGTTAACCAGGTCAACATCAGTGACTAGGAAATCTTGGAGGAGTTGGGGGACATGATTCCAGACCTAGTCTATACCCGAGGTCGTCGCTCTCAGTACCAATAATCTTTATTTATATTTTGATTACTGAAGACCCTTTTAGGGAAGGCTTTGATGATGAGTATGTTGATGCCTTGAAAATCGCTACACAACATTGGGGGATAACCACCTGGTCCGGACCTTGAAAGCAACTCCTTTTCCGTTTGGTGTGGTGGCTCCAACTGGTTAAACTAGGTCCAGTTACCTTCTCCCTATTGCTATTGGTTTATGATGTATCTTTACCTACCAATAGACAGGGATATCAGATCACTTCTTCTTGCTGATCAGGCAAGAGAATGACCTTTAAGCTGATTTGGGTTCAGCCAAGCCACAACTAAAGTTTTGCCTCCTTGAGGAGAGGGCTTAACAGAATGTATAATTTACTCTAAATGCAATCTTATTCTATAATGAAAGCAAAAGAAACTAATCTAAATCCTATCTTAATTAGGCAAATATAGATCTAACCCAACTAAGAGCAAGATAATTAAAATATTGGGATCTAAACATGTCTTGTTTATAATGAATATCAAGTTAATGAAGTAGTTCAATTAACTGATATTATGGTTACCAAAACAAATCACATTGAGACCTTTTATTTGAAATAATAAACCAACAACATTCAGGAAGTAGTTCACAAAAATGATATTGATTATCAAATCAATAAATCCAATAATTGAACAATGATATGTGGAAATAGTTCACAACACATTACCATTCAATAAATCGGTTTCATAAGACAGATTTCAGAGTAAGTAGTTACTCAAAAATGAGAAATTAATCCATAAAAAATAGAGATACATAATAACAAGATTGAGACAAATTACCCATATTGACAATAGTGCACAAACATGAATAAAATGAGACATTCTTGTCACCATAAAATTAAAACTGATATTTGGAACAATAGTATTAAAAATACCAATTTATTGCATCCATTTCTCTGTCCTTGGTCTCCAACAGCCCTTTACATTGCTTGAACTTCTGCCTTCAAAACTAGAGCCACAATAGTGCAAACTCTGCCCCTCACACATAATTCAAGATACAAAGGGAAAATCCTCAATAATCCCTAGATCTAAGATTTTTCACTCCTCCCTCCTACAACTCTAAATTCCAATTACAATAGTGCTTTTAGAAGTCTAAAATTGCAAAGGAGAGCAGCCATTTTTACATTCTGCAATTTGTTATTTACAATATTTGTCAAGGAATTCTTGAGAGAAGAGTTTGTTGAAGAGAAATCTGCTAAATCCAATTTTACTTTCTCCTAATTCTGATCTTCAATTGCTGGAGCCTTCTCATTGATTGAGATTCTTTTTCCATATTTCTTCCACTGTTTTCCTGCAAAAGAAATCAAAATAAATTAAAATGCAATCAAAATATCATTTCTAGCAATTAAATCAAACCCAATCAAATTCTTTTTAAATAAATAACTAAAAACAAAATATAAGCTCTTTATTGATGCTTGGAATGGTTTGATTGGTAAATGATATTATTGACCAATGGATCTGCAATTAGAAGAGGCTTTGGACAAATGAAATTGAAAATAATAACTCAGAAAATTGATTTTGTTTTCAAAATTCAGAGCCTGATCTTCTGCCTGATTTTTGGCCCAATAAATGATCAAATCTTTTGGTGAAACCTCCTCCAAAATGTTCTCCTTGATTTTCTCTTTCCAATGAGCTGTCCTAGGCTTCATTTG